>PVIH01012948.1:0-60923 GCA_004025045.1 Sigmodon hispidus | reverse complement strand
AAAAAAAAAAAAAAAAAAAAAAAAAAAAAAAAAAAAAAAAAAAAAAAAAAAAAAAAAGAAAAAACTAACAAAGAACATGAAGGTATGGTTGGTTAGGACAGATACCTATTTCCATACAATTACATTTTCAATAATTGCACTTAAATCTGTTAAGAAACAAATCACCTAGATGGTAATGTAAATGAGAACTTTTCTTGAAAAAGAACCCCTTTATTGTCTTTCTTACAGTGTTATGAACTAGTAAATATTTATTAATAATTGAAACAAGTATAAATTTAATGAATATTTCTATTGGGAGCTTTAGGACCATACATCTATTATCCACCAAACAGACTGATCTTTTCAACTGGGTCACTTTCTTGAGCTCCTTGAGCTCAAGGGAATTACCCTTGAGCTAACCTTTCTTGAAATCCCAGCAAACACTAAGGTGGAACTTATTTCCAAGAGAATTTGAATAAGATAAGATCTTCCACCATTAATATGTTTAATTATAAATCAAAGCAACTAGTTTTTAAACTAAAGATACACATATGATCTGTGCAAATATTATGGAAAATAATTCAATTATTGGAAATCAGATAACTTAAAATTAAAAAGGATGGATGTCATATTATATTAACAATATCAAAATAATTCCTTTGTTCTGTACAAATAAAAATATGAGGTCAGGGAGGTCACTCAATGGTAAAGTGTGTTTGGCCAGCAGGTTCAATACTCGTATAATCAAATGAATCTCTATAATATCAAAGTTTTACCAGAATTTTGAGAGATGCTTGTAGGAGAGGAGTAATCATTAAAAACATATAAAAATAATAAATTCCTTTGATATGTCATTCATAGTACTATGTTTCCATAAGAAATACAAATCAGAAAGGGTAAGTTACAGGCAGAGCATTCAGAATAAAACAGACAGCTGTTCCAAATGAATAAATTTATATGGAACAGAAACATAAACTAAAATTTACACAGAGTTAAAAAGACAGATTTCCCCTTAATAGGAGCTAACATTTTAAAGTCCTTCTCATGCTAGCACTGTTCTGTGAATACTCCATACCCTAACTCACTGTTTGAACTATTAAAAGTATTATTACTCTTATAATGATTCCATAGGAAGATGCATTTTATTCCTAACTGCAAAGGAGGAAACTGAGAAATGAATATGTTGCAATACTGAGGTCACATTGTTAAAAAAAAAATAACCCCAAACATTGTGCCTAGATTTGTGCCTGAACAACCCAGAGGTTTGTTCTGTTTACTGGGTTTCATCAGTCCAGTTTAATTCAGTATCATCCATAGGCAATAGGATGGACCATTTAGCATGACACAATTACCATTTAATTTACATGTCAGAATGTGATAACAATATAGGAAATAACTGCACAAAATAAGTAATATTCTGCTTAGTAGAATCACATTACAAATACAAAGCCTCAATAACTTTTCTATTGAATAATTCCCATCAGACACATACTCACCTCATTCACACAGATGCCTACCAATACTCAAGAACTGTTTCATTCATGCTTACTCTGAGTGTGCAGCAGCGACACCGACTTCACTAATAGAGGAATTTAGAAACTATAATCTTCTCAAGAGCAAAAAGTGCCTTGTAAATTACAGAAAAAGTTAAGAATAACAACCAAAAATGGAGATAATTCCCAAATAAAAAGTTTGAAAGAACTTTAAAATGTATCAATATGACTTCAGTGATCTTGACGTAAATTCAGTTATTAATCACCTTACAATAGGAACAAAAATTATTTCAAATGTTATGAAAAATAGAAAAAAAATATTCAAAAGAGAATATTTCTGATTCTCTCATGCTTACTTTAACATTTAGATATAAATTCTAAATAGTCCAAATTACCCTTATATGTTAAGCATATGTGTGTGTGTGTGTGTGTGTGTGTGTGTGTGAGTGTGTGTGTGTGTGCGCACACATGTGCATGTAAATATCCCTTATGGTTAGGAGGAATTGGTCCTCCTCTAGGCCGAGTTTTACTTTGGGCAATTTTGTAACAAATAACCTGATTAGTTAATGATTAACAGCTATGATATTATATTCTAGCACAACTTGTGCCATAAGCACAACTTCAGAGTTTGACTGAAAACCAACTTAATCATATTCACTCCTGAGAACTTTTAAATGTTATCTTTGTCGATGACATCAATATCTTAATGATGATTATGAACACATTTTCTCTTTTGCTAGGGGACAAAGACCTTAGAAATTCAAAACAGCAGGAATCATGTCAATCTACAGTATGGATTTTGTGAACTAGAAAGAAAAATTATAAAACAGTTTTGCTAAAGACAATGCAGGTTCTAAATAACTGAAGTAAACTAAACTCACAATTGAAACAATAATAGAAATAACAAGGTCAAATCCATTGGACCCCAGCTTTTCTTACTCTGTAGGTAAGTAGACTACATCTACATAGACTGCTTTTGAAGACTTTAAAAACAAACAGGAATATAGGGGAAGGTACAACTCATGACATGCTTTCCCTGTGCTTGAGTTACCAAGTATAGTCTTAAACATCAATTTCAGTTTTAATATTGATATTACATTTTACAAATTTGCCATAAGTTTTTATCAAAAGAAATTATAGTATTAAGATTATTATAAAAATGGAATGTGCATATATACACACATATTATGTATATCATAACTAAATGTATTAGAAAGATATATTTACACCAGGCCAATTTATATACCTATAATTCAATAGTTTTGTAATTAAATACATGATTTCTAAAAATATACTAACTTGTATGTGCAGATAGGTCCAAATATTCTTAATATGAATATATATATAACCACACAGAATTTCATAAATACATTTATTACATCATATATATAGATCCGCACATATATATATAAATATAAATGTGTATACATACTGAACTACATACATACACGCAAGCACACGGGAGTACACACATATTTTTTGGTTTGGAAACATAGACTCACTAAGTTTCCTACTAAGATCTTGAATGTTTAATTCCCTTGTCTAACTTTCTCAAGTAGCTGGGATTACAGGTCACCCTACTTTTGTCGAAATTTTCAAGAAGATATATTAAAGTCCAAAGATAATTCCTTGAGAATCTCTTTATCAAAAAAGAATGTGTGTATGATATATTTAAAATATTCTTCAGTTTATAAATGCAATGTATCATGATTCACCTTACTGTACAAGCAATCTTACTATTGTTTGTTCACTATAGTTATCATGCAGTCGGACCCAAGCAGGTGAGAAAAGACATGTTTGGAAATCATTTCTTGTAAGCACAGAGCCCTTAGACAAGTCTCAGTTAAACACCTTCCTTGATGGTCTATTATGGAATTTCAATGTCTAAAATTGTCCACAGGGAGCCAGGGACAATCATTGCCAACAGAGTTTCTAATGTTGTACTCTACGATGCAATACTTCTGTTTCAACTCTGAGAATTTATTTAATACATACCTATATTCTTAATGCTAAGGATTAACATAGCAAAGTTTACCAGGCCACTCTTTGCCATCTATCACATCATAGTGTTTTATAAGACTCAATAATTAGCATCTAAAGATAGCTAATAAATTACAAAGTGGACATTTTGCAAAAGATAGTATTTTGACTGACTGTCAATCTATGTTCCCTGGATAATAAAATAATAGTAAAAGCAAAGTAATTATTCCAAGTCCTCCATCATTTTAGTTCTTTTTTCATTAATAATTATGTGTATCAAATATATACAACAATACAAAACATAAAGACAATGAAAGTATATTCCTGCTTAGTTTTATTTCACTCATCCTATTAATACAAAGAATACAAAAGGAAAGATTGCCGATTTCAGCAGAAAAAATGTAGCTACATTATTCAAAACTACCCCTTGATTGGTAAAGAGTTAAGTTAGAGGCATAATAGAAAAAAATATAAAGAGATCTCCAAAAGACACCATTCTTCAAAGTTTGTTCTGTTTATCTTGCTTCTATCTGGACAGATGTTGATCAGCAGCAACATTAGAACAGATGTCAAAAGAACCAAGACACAGGGACAATACCACAGAAGTTCTGAGAAAGAACTGCATCAGGAGACAAAATAAGAAAAGTGTGTGGTGATTCGTAAAGTAGTAGCTGCTGCATGGAGACCAATTCTTTATATTGGTATGAGTAGCATAACTAAATGTATTAGAAAGATGCATTTACTAAACAACATATTGAAAGGAAAAAAATGTATTTACTAAAGGTAAATATACCAGGGAAATTTATATACCTAAAATTCAATAGTTTTATAATTAAATATATGATTTCTATAAATATACTAACTTGTATGTACAGATATATCCAAATATTCTTAATATGTCCAAATATTCTTAATATGAATGTATATATAGCCACATAGATTGTCATAAAGATATTTATTACACCATTAACATTTTATGAAATAAACTCTGAAACTCAACTGACAAGAAAACAACATGGGTAAATTTTTATAATCTGTCACCATTAAAGTCTAACTACATTGTCTGTAGGTATATTTTATATTAAGAAAATAAGTCAATTAATGTCCAACATTTGTCACATAAATGTTACCATAAGCTTTATCTTATGCATAGGTATACAAATGATTTATCTATAATAACTTAATTAGGACAAAAATATTTTGGTTAATGAAAGGATGAGGAAGCAAAAAGATGAGTCAGTCTTGTTAAGGATTATAGGAAAGTATATGAAAAGCTAAGCACAAAAGTAGACATAAATGTCTTACCTACAGATCTTTTTACCTCCTAATTGATTACTTAGACTACCTGAAACATACAAAACTTGAAGACTGAAGTGAGCTAATGTAGTTGAGCTGATATGGTGATGGCTATTATCAGTTTCCCTTACATTACAAGATATAGAATATTGTTTCTCATGTTACTTTTGATTCAATTCATCCAAGCACAAGCTCATTCATTCTAAATAAACATGTATAAGGGAAATAAAGAAATAAAACTTGAAATGCAGTTGGCAAAAAGGGCTGTCCAAAATATTTTGACAAAAATATAGTTCAGAAAATCTCTCCAGGAAATTCTATCAAAAAATTTATGTTCTGAATTAAGACATTTCCTAATATGTTTTAATTGCTTTGGGCTATTAAATACACTATTTTGATCTGGGAAGTGGCTTGTTTTCTACCCTTTGGTAAGACTTTTTGAGTTACACAGTTTAGAAAAATACAATGGCGTACAATGGTGTTTCTGTGAGTACACTGTTTCTTTGCTCAGTCTTCTTAGCAGATCAGTGAATCATAAGGACAATTCAAGAGTGCCTCGTTTACAAAGTAACCCGAATTGCCAATCTGTACAGAAAGATATATGTTGCCATTGTTTATCACTTGACTCCAGCAAGAAACAAAGCAAGGGAACACAGATTGACTGTGATAGAAAATCTATGAGACACAACCCAGCTGGCAGATTAATACAAGTGGGATAGCTGGATCTTTTAAGCTACTATTGAATGATCCTCAAAATTTATTTTATAGGAATGACAGATTGAGAATCTTGGAAAGTTGAAACTACTTTATCTTAGAATGTTTTTCTTTATTGCAATGACTACAATGTGTGCTAATTTATATCTTGTGTCTTTTAAAATAAACATAGTCTCTGGTTTTGTTTTTAACATGTCTAACATCACAGAATAAAATAATAATATATAAAAAGAGATCCAAAGATACATTTTTTCTTTTCAATTAGACGTTGTTTTAATGACATCCTATGCTAAATTTTATCCTGAATTATCACAAGACAGCTTCATTCAGAAAGATAATATATTTTTGCTTTTACAAAGAATTACCATAGTACTATATTTTATGACATGCATGTACCATGACAAGCACTAATAATAAACATTAGAGCCTGTACTTTTTCTTCTCTAAAGCAAACATAATAAAAAAATGATAACTTTGTTCTATTACAGAGGAGGATAATAATTTTATATATGAAACAAAGTAGTAACATTTAAAATGGGATGCATTCATTTTTATTCTGCTCTTTTACTATTATTAAAATTGGATATTACAATATCTTGTTGATAGTAAAAATAATGGCATTTTATAGGCTGTTGCTAAGGAGAATTTACTTTTACTGAAAATCACAATATCTTTGAAATATAAACACTTCCATGCAATTTATTTTATTTAGTGACTTTTTAATATATTGCCCTAAGCTTTCTTTTTTTCCTCTCTCAAAAAACTAGTGTTTTTGTCCACATGAAAGTCATGTACAGCTTGTGCTGGTTTCTGTTGACATTTTACAATCAGCCAATTTTGAGACCTCTTTTTCTCTAGATACTGATTTACATGTGAAGAGGCTGACATAACATACTACCGGTATGCTATACTAATACCATATAATACTGACAAAATATGAGCTCCTCTATGTTCCATTTTGCATTTTTAAAAATGTTCCTGTATATTCACTATGTAATCAGACCTGCAATCAATAGGTGATTTTATTTAGGATGAAGAGATGCATGAAATGTTTCAGATTTGTCCCACTTTGAATTAATTAGGTCATTGTATTAATTAAAGTATTGACAATTACACAATATGAGGCTTGGGATGTAGAAACCAATGAAGATCATCATTTCAGCCATAACATTACTAGAGGTATTGTGAGTACAGTTTAATTTTATGATTACATAGATCATCATTAATAATTAAAAGTTTCTCAGCTAATAACCTGGTATCCTTTATACTCACTGTGATTAAAACTAAATGAAAATGGAATCAGTAGGTTGTATGTGTACACTTGTGCATATACATAGGTTTGTGTGTAATACCAGCAAAAGGAGGCTAGCAAGTCATGGGGGATTCAGAAAGGTATTTGGGAATGACTGAAGGAAAAAAGAGAAAAAGTAATGTAATTCTATTTAAATTTAAAATATATTTGAAAATAGAAAATAAAACTTTCTGAACTTTGCAAATAGAATTCTGAATTATATTTGCTATTCTCTGATGATTACCATACAGTTTCATATTTTTTCCTGGATTTTTTTTTGCTTTCTGAAATGTATGTATGTGGTTTGAGCTTATTTTAAAAGCCAGTTCACTGTATTTCTTGTTTGACTGTTGTTTTATCTTCTGCAAAGTGGCTACACCTTAATCTATTGTTATTTCAACCAGCAATTGCAATTACAAAGTTGCAAACCTGCTTCTCTAGCAGTGATCTGCTGCTCAGGCCACAAAGTGGTGAATATTCTTGTTCCTGCAGGAACTGACTTTGTCGATGCTGCTAAAGTAGCTTTAAATAATCTCTATCGTTCAATTTATAATTATGACGCAAGATTCTACAGCTGAAGGAAAAATCTGCTAGCCCAGAGAGCCTGGGATGCAAGTAGCAACTAACCTTTCTTTCTCTGCCAAATCAGAAAAGGCTGTGCCCCTCCAAATCCCTCCTTACTACTCTCTGTCTCTTTCCCAGATGCCTTCTGAAGCTCTATGATTACTCTCTGTAGATTAGTTGCTGAAGCAGCCCTCTATCCCAGGTTAATTTTATTTAATTAATGCAAATGCAAACTTAGGGTTCAATGTGTGACCTATTATCCCCCAACACTTGTTTGTTTTTTCATTTATTTTTCTGAGGCAGAGTCCTGCATGGTCCAGGCTGGCTTAGAACTTGTTATATAATGAAGGCTGGCCTTCCACTTCTGGTCCTCCTGCCTCTGGACCTTTAGTGGTGGAATGACACGCATTTATTACCATGCTATCTAATCAATTCACTTTTGCTAGTAACATGAGTTCCTTATATCTTTAAACAACAATTAATGACTAAATAAAATAAGATGTTTCAGTGGCTAGGAGCAGTTGTTTGTTGTTCTCTTACAGTAAACAAGTTTAGCTTCCACGACCAGATTCAAAGAGCACCATATTAATTCTCCAAAATATTTCAGAGACTCAGAATCAGAAGCAAACACAAAGAGGTGGCAAGAAAAAAAGTTATTAAATGTCAGAATACCAAATTTCCTCATGAGTAAAATACTTAATTTAATGGAGAAGTTCCCTTGATTTTTTAAGAAGCTTTAAAATATACATTTTATAGTTCATTAGACCAAAAGCATCCATTAGCTTCTCGGAGACATGACCTTTGTGTTTCTAGGCCTCCCTCTCTCTCTGGCTTTGCTGTCTCACTGTAACCCCATTAGAAAGCAAAGGTGCACTGACATTAATACCAGGAGATTGCTGACATCACTAAAATGATACACAAATAAAATTCAATGAGACCATGTGAACTTTAAAATTCAACAAAAGATCTAAAAATTTCATGAAAAGATGTAGCATTAATCCTTCTGGCCTAGAGTTATCCTCCATGGCCATAAAAATTATTCTGACATACATCAACATTTTACAGGCTATGGGAGCCTGTTCCAAATGAAAGTGATTATTATTTTATGTTCTATCCTTGAAGAAAATTTATAAGGAAATAAAAAGGAAACATGTGACTTCAGACATTTTATGGAGAAATTAACTAAAATAGTTTAATATATGTAAAAAGTACAAAGTCCATATTTGGATAATTATGGTCTGTCAGAGTAATGAAAACTCTTAAAATCTTCTTCAAGTCTTTTTATAAGAGAAGTAATGTAATATATTAAGCATTAGAAGCTAAATAGTTTTTCATCACTTCTTTAGTAGAAATATATGAGTACATACTATTCTAGAATAGAGTTCTTAACATAACAAACATAAAGAAGTTTTATAATAATAAGTCTGGATATAATGCCATCAACCCCAAGATACACTGAGAGACCCATTTTGATTATAGTCAGAGTCTTAAATTCCCTAATACCACTAAGGAGAAGACTGTCTTAAAATGTGCTCCATTCTAAACTTTTGACCCAGTGCCCCACTTCTAGGCTGGGCTACATCAGTCTATGGCTTAGATCCTCTGAAAAAAAGTGCAACTGGAAAGCGATTTCTGATACACTGAGCTATAGGACACACAGTTAAATTTTCTGATCACAGGACAGTCTAGACCAAGGACATTTATCTTGAGATTTTTTTTTCCAGAGGGTTAATATCTTCTTAATAGAAACAGTAAGTTATCATTTGCATGGAGTCATGTTTGTTTATGCGTATTATTGATAATTTATGGAATGTGCTACTGTCTTTGACTTACTACATAATAAAAACAGAAACTACCAATGCAATATTTCTTGATGTCTTGTAGCATTATTTTCTGAGATCGCAACATCTCATCTTGTAGAAAAGTTCTGTAACTCACAAGGTAAATAACTCAAAATAGTATCAGGAAGTCCCTAAAACTAATTAGATTCACTAGGCCCCTCTCTAGAATAAAACAATAAAGGCTGCTTAATCTATCAGACAAGCAATGCTGCAACTGTTGGGCTGCCTGCAGCCCATGCAGTGGCTACAACTTTCCAGTTTTATGAACTGTCAACATGTGCTACTGGGCTTTAGTGATGCAGCTATCTTTGAGAAATTTCTCCTCCTGTAATAACTCCTTGCTCATACTCATGTAATAACTCCAATCAAACTCACTGTTTCACCAAGTTAGACTTGGATATACTTTGGTATACAGTGGCCTCCCTAACTTGGGTAAGTAGATAAGCATTGCATTTATCCAAGAAGTCTTGTCACACAACACTTGACTATGCTGTTAAGTCAAAAATTGAACTGAATATTCTGCTATAACAAAAAACTTTATTAACTGCTTTTGTTACAGATGATTTTTTGATGTATGATCTTGATGACAGCCCAAACACTGGCTGCAATAAAGTTCAGCTGTAACAAAGGCAAAACTTTCTGCGAAACAAAGAATAGGGATTCCTAAAGACAGAGTTGAGTTGGAAATGCTAGCCTTTAATCCCATTTTTCAGAAGCAGCAGCACATGGATCTCTATGAGTCCTAGTTCAATTCTATCTATAGCAAGATCCAGGCTAACTAAGACTAAATAGTGACACTCTGTTCCAAAGAAATAAACAAAAAAAAAATAATTGTTAGAATATATCAGAAATATATTACTATATGATGTAATCTCAAACTTGAAAGGAAAAGTCTTAGAGTAATATACTTTTATTTATTTCTATACATTTTTCTTCACTGAATTTAATTCCTCTGAGGAAGGGATGGGTAAATAGAATAAAATAGGTAAAACAGAACCATTCCCTTTAAAAGGTATCAGTTCACAAGAGTATCTGTTACATGACTGATTGTGGTAAGAAAGAATACAAAGTCCTTAATTTGAAAACACATTTGTCAGAAGGAGCAATATATGTGACTTGTTCAACAATAAGACAATTTAACTAGAAGTGTTTTATGACCCAAACTGAGGATAGCTAAACAAGCAACAACAACAACCGAAAACAACAACAAAAACACCAAAAAAACTGTCCCTGAGATAAGACACACAGTAAAAATGCTAAGCTTCTGGATTTTGTTGAGAATCTCATTTATCCTGTAGAATGAAATCTAAATTCTTAACTTAAATGCATGCACAAGATGAGGTCTTATGTGATTAATGGGAATCATAATTTTATCATCAGACCATGATCTGAAGATTTGCTTCAGACTGAAGTACACCTATAGTTTTCTACACTATATGCCTGTGGTCTATAAATCTATGGAGGTAATAGAATTTAGAAGCTTCATTTATCATTGATGTAATATGATCCAACTGAAACTTAAATTCTTGAGATACTACTAAGACATCTGCAGAAAATGGAGAGTCAGAGAAGCTAACAAGGGACCTTAGCTGGAATTTTGAAAAACAAAAGTTAAAATAAATTTCATAAATATTAATCAAGACTTGTGCTTTGTAGTTATAATTTATCATTCTTTAAAAACTCACAGTGGCTTTATTAACCATTTCCAAATCTACCTGTAACATTTAGCTAGTTATTAATATTATTTCTTATTACTTCAAGAAACCTGTACCATGGAGACCAGTAGGGTGTGACTGAAAATGAGCTATATATCTCTGCCAGACTTTTGAAAATGAACTTTTCATTCAAGTAGGTTGAAATATTTTCCTCATCCAATGGCTTAGGTAACATAGACATTGTGTTAATGATACTCCAACTTACATCATCCATGTTACTCTTTCCTGAATGAATCTAATAAATATTTCTTCATATTGATTTAAGGAATTTATGAAAAGTAAAGGACCATAAATAATTATAGAGCAAACAAACAATAAGCAAAACAGTATTTTTTTTTTATTAAGGAGTGTTTAGGGGATTTGGGGAGATGGTTCAACAGTTAAGAGCACTGACTGCTTTTGCAGAGGAACCAGGTTTAATTTTGAGCACCCACATAGAAATTCTGTAGCTCCAGTTCCGGGGACCTAGAATCCACAGCAAAGCACTAATGCACAGAAATTAAAAAGTGTGTAGCATCTTCAATTAGAAACTAAAAGGAAGATATTTCTTCCACTTTCCCTTTGTGTTTTATAATAGTTTGTTAAATCTGTTGAAAATAACATATAATAAATTACTATGAGAAACAGACAATTTTTGGTGGAAGATTAATCAGAGGCTCCATTTCAAACCTCTACTATTTTCTCTCTATCAAAAATAATCTATAGTGAATGTATGCATGGAGAGAATTCACTGCTAGATTTTCCTTACATTGCCTCAGACTCTTCTCATTCCTACCATAGTCTAGTCGGCTTCATTCTCCTTCTTTCACAGCCTAGATGATAAGACCCAAAAAGACAGGTTCATGTTTTATTTATTCATCTTTATGTCATCATCAACCAGCTCAAGACTTGACAGCTAATATGGTCAATAAATGTCTGCTTCACTAAATCAAAGTAAAAAAAAAAAAAAACAGCAATGATTAAGATTCTTAGTCACAAAAAAAGGAACTAGAAAATTGGAAGAAAAAATCACCTGCTTAAAATTTTTTCTCACCTAGACAAAAGAAATAACAGTCATAGTCATTTATTAAGTACATAGATAGTCTCCAGAATATTAGAAGTGCAGTGTATTTATCAGGGTTGTTTTATTGAGGACTCAAATTATAATTCATTATGAGTCATATAAATTCTAAAAAAAAGTACTAGGGACATGATGCTACACTGAGTCTCAGTCTTGAATCATCTCTCAGTCATATATCCACAGCCTCCAATCTTAGCAGAAGAAAGGTCATCTTTTACAACACAAAAAAATCTTGATTGTGTTTATTTTGCTGCAGTTCCCATGCAAAGTATTCTCAGCAGAGAGGTAAATATGAGGTTTTGTTTACCACTGGACTCTATCTTCTACATCAAAAATTTAAGAAAAACAAAATTCTCCTTTAACAAACATATTGGAATACACAAGCATACACACACACACACACACACACACACACACACACACACAAATACCTATCAATAAACATTTCTTTCCCTCTCACTGCCAAAAACTCACTTTAAAAAGAAATGAGCATTGGCTAAATGACCTTATACCTATTAATCTCTAATTCAGTACAGGTACTTCATTAACTGAAAATTTCCTCAAAACCCATTGTCAAATCCAATGCTTCCTTCCTAAACTTTCTTAATTGCTTTGTATACTCTTAACCACTATGTTCAATGAGATTCCTTCATTCTGAAAATGCAATCACTTGTAAGGAAGAATGTTAAATGCCAACAACTAGAGTTTAAAGCAACCCATTCAAACGCTCTTAAAAATGAGAAGACTATGCCATGAGGAGGTTAAACAGAGAAAGAGAGCTGTTAAGTCAAAGCACTCACTCTCAAAACATCCTTTGAAATGAATCATTTTTTACTATCTCTGCTACATCCATGCCTCAAGTCTTATAATCTTGGGTATTACCATAAAGATAAATCCGAGGATTCTGGTTTGCAAGTTTCACAGTCATATGTAATTAATTCTATGTAACGATGGCCAGGACACATTTCCAACAAATGATAAATGGAAGAGATGAAAGGTCACAAACAAGGGAACCAATAGAGAGCTGTGGTTTCTTTCTTAGATATTGTGTTTTGTTTGTGTGCTGTTTGTTGTGCCTTCCTGTAGCACATGAGCTTGAGACTAGATTATACTGGATGTACCTTATGTGATACTATAGCCCTAACCAAAGTGTTACTACAATCCCATGAGAGAGACTAAGCCAAAAATGTTGATTTGAGGGACAGTTAAAGTTATGACTTCCAAAAAATAAGCAACCATGTTTAAAAAGCTAGTTCACACATAATTTTTCATAAATAATATAGTGTCTTATTTGGAGAGCAGTAAAATATACTTGTAGTGTGTCTCCAAACTAAAGAATTTTGTATTGTTTGATACATTTATGTTTCTCAGAGCATATCTAGCTCATTCTTTTCTCTTAATGTTTATTGAGCAAGGTCTTAAAAACAATGGAAGAAGGTTGTATTAACAAGTTTCCATTTACCTCTCAAGGTCCACTATCTTATCCTGTGCTGATGACTTAGCACAAATACATTCAGTAATGCTTCTCTACTACCGAGATGTTCAGAAATAAACTTTGGCATACAAATCTTTAGAAGTCATCATAATCAGTAGAAGTTCTGTTCACAAAATAATGAAGTCCAAGCAGTTTCTGAAAAAAAAACCTACGTGTCTTTGACTCTATCAGTTAAACACTTCTCTCCATTTTCACCAGACATTATTTGGACTAGTGTTGCAACATACAAATTGTTAATCTCAAAAATAGAATTTTCAAAATCTAAATATATTCTAAAGGGGACGGAACCCACTATAATTTTATAACAGCCATTTTTTTAGATCCTGATCAACTTTCTGCTTCTTTAGTTACAACGGGGCATGCTTTAACCCTGGCACTCAAGAGATAGAGGCAGGTGGATCTCTGTGAGTTCCAGGCCTACCTAGATTACGTAGTGAGTGCCAAGTCAACCAGGATTAAATAGAAAAACCCTGAATCATAAAGCCAAATAAATTAATTTAATCAGAATTCCTCTCTACAACTCTTCCTACAGTTTTCTGAATTTCTCTTCCTTGCTAAAAATTAGGTAGGAGTGTCCAAACTCACGTTTTTCTAACATTACAAAAGTATTTACCTCAATGTATCCACACATAAAGTATTTAAGTATTATCTACAAGAGTGAAAACCAAGTAAAGTTACAAATTTGAAAATCTAGACATGGTCTGGACACTACCTCCATTTGTTTCATTAGCCTATATTATAAGATAATTTTATAAGTAAAAGATCATAAGATTATATTAATAATTATAATTGTATTTTATTATTAATAGTTATTTAAAATAGAAATTATTACATTTTCAATCAACTATGTGCTAGTTTTATATATCAATTGATTCAATAAAAAGGAAAAAATGAGATGTTTTGGGAATGTATGTTAAACCTTACTGTTATGTTATAGAAAGAACACATTGTTGAAGATAAACATGCCAAAAGGAAACTTTCTGGGATATCAAGTAAATGTAATCATCAATAAAACTACAGAGAAGTAAAATTCTAGAACAGAATATGTAAGGAAATATGCATCAAGCATAAAAAGACCAGAACATAATTGCCTATATGCTTCAAATCTGAAAATTTTAAAAAATGAATATCAGTAAAAAAACAAAACCCACAAATTTTAAAAGTCCTACTAAATCTGTTAAATAGTAAATATTATTATCCATGTTCCAAAAAATACATTATGTACAATTTCACAAATGTGTTTTGGCACTTTTGAGTTCAAGATACAAGGAGAATAAGTTCAAGAATAGGTAAAAGGGCTTCAGCAACAGCTCAGCAGAGAGAGCACTCACTGTCTTCCAAGACCTAGGTTTGATTTCTCTGACCTCAATTGTGAATCACAGTCATGTGGAGCTCCATTTCCAGGGGACCCATTGCTGTCTTCTGGCCTCCAAGAGCACCAACCTGGCCTCAAGAGCACCAAGCTGGCCTCCAAGAGCACCAAGCTGGCCTCCAAGAGCACCAAGCAAGCAAGTGCTATACATATGCAGGTAAAACATTGTGTGTGTGTGTTTGTGTGTGTGTGTGTGTGTGTGTGTGTGTGTGTGTGTGTGTGTGTGTGTGTGTGTGTTTGTGTGCGCGCGCTTGGGTTTCTGAGACAGGACTTCTCTTGTAGCTTTAGCTGCACTATACAAGTTTGAGGTTGGCCTCAAACTCAGAGATCTGCCAAGTCTGCTGCCTGAGTGCTGGAATTAAAGGCATGCTCCACCACCACCCAGTGTATAATGTGTGTATAATGTTTTAAAAACATCAAAGGATAAAAATAGGATCTTGCTTCAAAAATGAAAATGAAAGTAACTGTAAAAATATTGAAATGCTTCATTAAAATATTTGTTCAAGGTATAGGTATAAAATAGCTTGAAACTCCACCAATTAAATGATTTTTAAATTTTGTAGACTTCTTAGTCTTATTTTAAATTTCATAAAAATTAATGACATTGTATGATTTTTTTTGGTAATTATATAAGTAATAAATCACCGTGGCTAAAACAATTGCCCATATTTGCTAAATCAATATTTACTATATTTACTTTGGTAAATATTCCTCTCCCCCAGAGGAAATATATATACCTTTCCATTCAGAATGCTCAACACTTTTTTGCACCATAAATTAATAGTTTAAATCATAAATTCAAAATTTAAAAATTTAGAATATTTAAACAATGAAACAAGGCTGACCTTGTCACACACACTTTTAATGCCAGCATTCAAGAGGCAGAGGCAGGTGGATTTCTAAGTTCGAGGCCAGTCTGTTCTACACAGTGAGTTCCAGGAAACCAGGACTACACAGAACCTCCTTCCCTCACAAAAAATTAATAAAAAAATGAACATATATTGAACATAGTAAGATCTCAGTTTTATAGATATATATGGATGTCAATTGGTTTAAGGATTTAATCACATCCCTTAAATGCACTGAAAACAGCAAAAACACATGATCAAACCTATTTTTGAAGTAAAGCATACATGGAGTTGACAATCTTCACACTGCTATGCTGCTTTTAATTTTGCTACAGTTAAATACAGTGTTAATTATAATTAATGGGTCTTTAAAAGTGTGAATGTTCTTATTTTACACAAATACAAAGTTCGTATTCTAACAGATTTATGAAACTTAACAGTATGGAACTGGGAAAAGAATATTTTAAATTTGAGGATACCCAGATAACCTAAAAATGGTTGGAAGGATACATTTATATTAGGCACCTTAGGCAGAGGATAAAGTCAGGGACGCCAAAGTTTCCAGAAGGGAAAGGCCCACTAATACCTTAGAGAAGGAGTCCTCAATCTTCCTAAAGCTGCATCCCTTTCATACTGTTCTTCATGTTGAGGTGACCCCCATCCATACAATTATTTTTGCCACTACTACTTTGCTGTAATTTTGCTACTGTTATAAGTTGTAATGTAAAAACGTGTGTTCTCCAATGTTCTTAGACAACCCCTGATAAGGGGTTCTTCAACTCCAAAAGGGGTCAAGAGCAACAGATGGAGAACCGCTGTTTTTGAGTATTTTATTCACAGTTTTATTTGTAAAATAAAACTTAGTGAAGATTTATTTTCCCTGGGGTATAATCATGATACAAACAACTTCTTGTTTTCTGACACATTGAATGAGAAGCCAAGAATTATCCTAAACTGTTGAAATAGACCATTCATAATTCATAAATATAGAGGACTCCTATAATTAGTACATTTAACTTTTCGATCCAAATCAATTTAATGTGATTACCAATATGCTAAAACTTCCTTATAATGATAAAACCTTTTAATATATAATGATGATTTAAATGTTCAAGAGTCAAAGGCTTCTACTGGAGAAACAGATTTGTATTGGGTAGACAGAAGAAATTGTAATCCCAGTCAATGTTTCACATGTCATAAAAGTATAAACACTGTGTCTTCATGTGTCAGGAAATTCTTACCTCTCCTGAAAGAATATGCATGCTTAGTCCTGTTCAAAACACACTGGGCATCATTTTAAAATGAGTTGCTATGATAATAACCATTTTAAAGACCAGAGAATGGTAGCTCAATAAATAGCTCCCTAGGAAGAATTCTGTAGTTAGGGTATGATGGCAGAGAATTGATTTCCATCAAACAGGTAAGTGGCAGAGCCTGGACTCAGAAAAATGTACACATTTTCTGAAGAGAACAGAGGGCAAGCAGTGGTTTATTACTTAAAATAAAATCTGTACTTTTTCATAAGCACATAGAACATTCCAGTGAGTCCTCAATCCATATATATATATATATATATATATATATATATATATATACACACATACACACATATATAATTTATCTTCTTTTTGACTCTTTGGGAGCTTCATGTTATGTACCCCAATTCTGCTACTTACTTGCCCCCCCCATATTTTCCCCTCAACCCAGCTTGCCCCTACAAAAAAACACAAAAAGTAAGCAAGCAAATAAATAAATAAATAAATAAATAAATAAATAAATAAATAAACCGAACAAACAAAATCCTCAAGAACAGAAAGAAATTCTGCTTCTCTTTGCTTACATCTCCAACACTTCTTTATTTTACCCTTGCCTGTGGTGAGTGGTTTGTGCAGGGGCCAGCTCTCTTGCTATAATGTTCAGTGACATGCAAGGCCAGTTTTCCTAGGGCAGTGAAGGGCACAGCCAGCTCAGTGTGGCCCTCTGATTTTTATCTACCATGGTTCCTAAAGCCTCCTGAAGTGACACAGGCTCACAGACATCAAGACAAACCCCAGCTGCAGCGTGACACCTCACCCACACCCAGACTTGCCCGAACTCAGCCTCATCCACATCCTAGCTCCAAGTAGCAGCTCCAGCCATTCAGATCAGGATGGCTCTGGCAACAGAATGGCTCCTAGACACTACTAATAAGGCCAGAGGTTGCAGCTTAGACCTTAGGCTTCATGTGGTCTTTGATGGCACCAAGGGGCATTGGCATCAACATAGACCTTGGCTGAAGTGCGTCCACAGACCCAGACAGTGTCCTCAGTAGCATCCTAGGCCTGGTTGTCACCATGGACCCAGGTGGCCGCAAAGGCTGTCCAGATGTGTAGGGCCCCAGCTGCTGTCTTCTGGGTCCAAGCAGTGCACCAGGAAGTGCGCTAGCCCACTGGAATCAGCATGGCACACAAAGAAAAGAGTATTAGTATATAGCCTACTGGTTGAGTCTCATTCAGGGACACAAAACAGAAAGAGGATGTTTAATTCTAAATATTCAAGAAGTTTTCTTAACCTATTTAGCTGCATTTTTCAATTTAGCTAATATTTAAAGGGAGAACCCTTTCTCCAAAGGGGCGAGTTTGGTAGACACATGGAGTAGATATGCTGAGTATGGAATACGGGCTCTGACAGGCAGCATTCAAGTCCATTTGCCAACTACAGTGGGCATCTTTTGAAAAGTCCATGGAAAACAGGAAGTACGAATGTCTCACAGCTGTTACTAACTACTCCAGTGTTATGTCCAGGTGCTTCTGGAGGAATTTCAATTCTAAATCTATTTGTGGCATGCAAATCTGCAAGACTTTATATTTCGGACAAAGCATTTATTAATTCAATGAAATAAAGGTCTCAATAAAGTTATTTTTTATCCAAACTGTAATAATGTATATTACAGACTAAGTAGGACATGCTCAAAAAGACTATTAAAGCAAATTCTAGAATAGTAAGACAAATGCAAATTTGCTGAGAAAAAATACAAGTCCCTTTGGAATCAGTGAAATCGGGATTTTCAGTTATACCTCCTAGTGATTGAACAAGGCCACAGAGTCAAGAATACAACTGCTGGACTCAGCTGACAGGTACACATATGTAGTTAAGGTTTAATAAAAAGTTTTGAAGAAATTGTTTAAGCAAACTTGGCAGGAATTAGAGTAGGAGTAAAGAAGCTATGGAGAAAATTAGGCCAGTAGCAACTGTTATTCAACAAAGAAAATTTTAATTGTTTTATTTCCATATATGTCTAGTTCCATTGGAGCACTTGTTGCTCTATATACATACTGAGATGTTTAAAGAACTGCTATCCTAAAGAGATTTTTGTCACAATAAAGAAGTGCCTGCTAAAGCATTACAATTTATTCATACCAGTGCACACAAGGAAAGGGAAACAGAATGTATACAAATGTGTCAGAACTAAAGTTAAATCACATAATGTAAAACTACTGCATGGAGTACATAGCATAGACTTATGAAAGCATAGAATTACTAAAATGCAGTATTTTATGATGATAGGGAAAAATGACCAAAATAACCCCAAATAATTTGATAGAAATTGGTCTCTTGAATCACTTTCTCAGAATATTTAGGTTAAGCCTAAACATAGAATATAGGATAAAAACTTCATTAATGAGGAGAAAAATCTATGTGATTATCATTACATTGTTTTGTCAAGAAAAAAAATGAGATTAACAAATTCTCCAGGTTCAGCTGCCTCTATTAAAAAATTACTGTATTTAAAAATGTTTTCATATTTAACTAAAAGCAGCAAACTAAAAAAAAAGACACTGTTTTTTCAAAAATAGGAGTTTAATTCTATTTCATTATCTGTTGGTTGTTTAAATTATGCATTTCTAAAATATCAAATGTCTCAGATATAAGAATTTCCTCATTAGCAAGTTCTCAGAAATATATAATTGTATTTAAGCTGTAAAATATTTTAATTTAATTAAAATGTATTCTGCATGGAGTGATAAAGATTAGGTATGGTAAAAAATATAAATTACCCATTACATGAATATAAAATTATATATTTCAAAAATAAAAGTATGAGTCATAGATCAGCATGAGTAAATGCCACCTAGTGTTTAAGCTTTAATGAATGTTGCTGGGTCCCTCACCGTAGTGTAGTTTTGTAGTATGAAATAATCTACCTTTTCATTTTAATTCTAACATTCTTGAAAGAAATTACATGCAATTTTGTCTTTGGGATAAACTATTAACTGCTAAAAAGGAAACTAGCCAAATAGATTTATAGATATAATGTTTGATTTTAAAGAGGCAATCCACAAATTATACATAGGTGATTGCAAGATCAAATAATGCACTTATAAAATTTCAACAGATATTATTGAAATAAAATAATGTGTTTTGTTAAAGCAAGAGATTATCGACCAGTATAGAATGTTCCAGATTATATAACTTATCTTCTGGATTTTAGGAATATTTGTAACAATTATGATTTAAAACATGCACAGTAGTTTTGTTTGTGTATGTATTTTATTCAAATAAGTCCAGCCTTGGGTTAGCTATAGTTTATTTCTTACTCAAAAGAATCTACCTAATCATCTCAAAATTCTAAATACGAGCATTCATTTTACGTTAGGTTATTAAATATTACACCCAAGATGGTTTCATCTCCTGCCTCTGGCACAGTCCCCTTCTCTGTCATACAGAAACAGATATATGCTCTTTTAAAAACACTTATATTCCGAATCCTTGCCAGGGAAAACTTTGTTCCATTCGGGTTCTGGTTCCTGGACCAGGGGCTGTCTGTGGAGCTTGTCCCCACAACACTCTGTAGCAGACAGAGATAAACTCGGTCTGCCCAGGTCCTGCCCAGCTGCTGCTGAGGAATTTTGCACCACCATCCACCTTCAACGGATCAAATGATAAGGACTGAGGAATCTGAAACACAGTCTCAGACTTCGCCCAAAGGTGAGGTCGGTTCAGCAGGCCCCAGTGCCTGAATCCTTGCCAGGGAAAATTGTGTTCCTGTCGGATTCCAATTCAAGGACCAGGGGCTGTCTGTGGAGCTTGTCCCCACACACTCTGTCGCAGACAGAGATAAACTCAGTCTGTCAGGGTTCCCCGAGCTGCTGCTCAGGGAATATGCATGGCCAACTTCCTCCAACTGATCAGAGAAGGATTGAAGACTTGAAATCCAGTCCCCTGCACAGAGACGAGGTAGAGATTGAGCAAACCTTTTATTCAGAGGTGACAGGAGACACACAAACCCATGTGCCACAACTGAGTAGGAGACACCTAATCATGAACCTCTGAAGCCATGGGCAGACGCCAAGGCAAAAATATATATAATAATGTAAAGAACAACAAGATAACTCCAGAAGAAAGTGGCGGTCCTACAATTACAAGCCCTGAACTGAGCAATGAAGAGGAAACAGAAGGAAGCAACAGCAAAAATTCCTTTATGATAATCATTGAAGCTCTCAAAGAAGATATGAAAAAATGTCTTAAAGAAATAGAAGAAAAAAACAAACAAAAAATTGGAAGAGATGAACAAATCTATGAAAGAAACATGCCAGGAACTAAAAACTGAAATAGAAGCAATAAAAAAGGCACAAAATGAGGCAAAGATGGAACTAGAAAGCCTGAAGAAAAAAAGCTGGAACCACAGATACAAGCATAACCTGCAGAGTTCAAGAGATGGAAGACAGAATCTTTGAAGGGGAAGACTCAGTAGCTCAAATAGATATTTCGGTCAAAGAAAATACTAAAACCAAAAAAGCCATAACTCAAAATGTTCAGGAAATCTGGGACACCATGAAAAGACCTAACTTGAGAATAATAGGAATAGAAGAAGGAGAAGAATACCAGCTCAAAGGCACAGATAATGTTTTTAATAAAATCATAGAAGAAAAGTTCCCTAGCCTGAAGAAGGAAATGCCTATAAAGATACAAGAAGCTTACAGAACACCAAATAGATATGATCCCAAAAAAAAGTCAGCGTGCCACATTATTATCAAGCCACAAAACATACAGAACAAAGAAGAAATTTTAAGAGGTGCTAAAGAAAATGGCCAACTCATATATAAAGGCAGACCCATCAGAATAACACCTGACTATTCAATGGAAACGATGAAAGCTAGAAGGGCTTGGTCAGAAGTTATACAGACACTAAAAGAGCATGGCTGCCAAACTAGAATAATATACCCTGCTAAATTATCAATCACCGTAGACAGAGTAAACAAGATATTTCATGACAAAGTCAGACTGAAACAATATCTATCTACCAATCCAGCGCTACAGAGAGTATTAGAGGGAAAACTCCAACCTAAGGACCCCAGATGCACCCATGAAACCACAATCAATAATTCCATAGAATACTCCAGAGAAAGGAAATACAAACAAGTTATCCCCCCAAAATGGCAGGAAATATGAATCAATGGTCACTAATTTCCCTTAATATCAATGGTCTCAACTCTCCTATAAAACGTCACACACTAACAAGATGAATACAACAACAGAAGCCATCCTTCTCTTGCCTACAAGAAACACGCCTAAACCACAAAGACAGACACAGGCTTAGAGTAAAGGATTGGGAAAAGATTTTCCAGTCAAATGGTCCTAAGAAACAAGCGGGGGTTGCCATTCTAATTTCTAACAAAATAGACTTTAACCTAAAAGCAATTAAAAGGAACCAAGATGGTCATTACTTATTCATCACAGGAAAAATTGGTCAAGAGGTGATTTCAGTCCTGAATATTTATGCCCCTAATATATGAGCACCTAACTATGTAAAAGAAACACTGTTAAGTTCAAATCCCACATCAATTCTTACACCCTAATAGTGGGAGACTTCAATACCCCAATTTCAACCTTGGATAGGTCAACCAGACAGAGACTCAACAGAGAAATAAGGAGTCTAAAAAAAGTTATGATGCAAATGGATTTAATAGATATCTACAGAAGCTTCCACTCAAATGCAAAGGAATAGACATATTTCTCAGCTCTTCATGGAACTTTCTCCAAAATTGACCACATAATTGGTCATAAAGCAAATATCAATAGATACAAAAAATGTATCTATTGTATCAATAGATACAAAAAAATGAAAATATCAGACCACCAGGGCCTAAAGTTAGAGTTCAACAACATCAAAAATCAAAGAAAGCCTACCAACTCATGGAAACTAAACACCACTCAGCTGAACCATCTCTGGGTTAAGGAAGAAATTAGGAAAGAAATCAAAGTCTTCCTAGAAATTAATGAAAATGAATCCACAACATATCCAAACTTGTAGGATACAATGAAAGCAGTCTTAAGAGGAAAATTCATAGCACTAGATGCCTACATGAAAAACCTAGAGAAATCTCACACTAGAGACCTAACAGCTCAGCTGAAAGCCTTAGAACAACTAGAAGCGAACTCACCTAGAAGGAGTAGACGGCAGGAAATAATCAAACTTAGAGCTGAAATCAATACAATTGAAACAAAAAGAACAATACAAAGAATCAACGAATCTAAGAGTTGGTTCTTTGAGAAAGTTAACAAAATAGGTAAGACCTTAGCCAAACTAATCAAAAAACAGAGAGAGAGTGTCCAAATCAACAAAATCAGAAATGAAAAGAGGGACATAACAACAGACTCCCAGGAAATCCAGAGAATTATCAGATCATACTTTGAAAATCTGTGTTCCACCAAAATGGAAAACCTCAATGAAATGGACAGCTTTCTGGACAGGTATCATCTACCAAAATTAAATGAAGATCAGATTAGTTACCTAAACAGGCCTATAACCCTTAAGGAAATTGAAGCTGTCATTAAAAGCCTCCCCAAAAATAAAAGCCCTGGTCCAGATGGTTTCAGCGCCGAATTCTATCTTCTTCTAGGTCTAATCATGATAAATTGATGGAAGATAAAATTGTAATGAACACATTCAAAATAAGAGCATTTAGTTCTGCAATGATCAGAGTAGTTTTCCTGGTCCTCACAACTGTTCAATAATCTAAAAGGGTAAAGACTGAAAAAAGACATTTTCACACATTGAAAAAGTTAAAAAAAATGTGGCAATTCATAAGTATCTTAATAATTCAAAACTAAAACAGAAATTTATAATCCATATTGGCCACCGGAAAGTAACTGCTTAACGCTGTGATTAGGTTAAAAACAAACATTTCTTAACTGTGTCATTCAAGACATAAATAAAGGCCTAACATTTAATTTAATATTATATAATATTTTATTTTGTGTAATAAAAGATAATCATTTCAGGATTGTAATAAATTTTTGTAAAGGCAATTGTTTCAGGTACCTAAAACTAAAAGAAAGAATAGAGAATGCATAAGATTTAAAAATCAATTTTGCTCCTGGCAAATAAATACATGTGTAGCAATCTTATTTGCATTATCACCCTTGATAAGCCATGCTTATGATTCTTATCCTCTTTATAGTTATTGTTTACTTTTCAGCATTTTAAATTCATTTTACTGTTTTTTTGATAAATACAAAATAAATAAAGAAAAAATCAATTTTAATAAGCAGAAGAAATGATCAAAGTTAAAATCTGCAGAATTTAGAACCAAAATGAAAATTAGCCAGACAATTAAAAAAGCTATTTAAATGCATTTATGCAAACTCTAACAAAGAAATAAGAGAGCAGATCCCCTCCATCAAATGAGAGTACTTTTAAAAATACAACATTTTCTCCTTAATTCTTCTGTTAAAGATTCATTTTATTTCTATTTGTTTATGTTTGTTTGCATGCATACACCTACATATGTGTTTGATTAATATGTTGATTAGAAGATGCTAACAGATTCCTAGGAGCTGGAGCTGCAGGCAATTGAGATTCTTGATGTGGGCACTGGACAGCAAACTCTGGTCCCCTGAAAAATCTGCAAGAACTTTCAACTACTGATCTGATAAACCAATGTCAATCTGAACATTTGAAATACATCCAAGATTCTTAATATCTTAAGAATTCATCCATCACTCATTAAATATAGAATACTAGGAGAATTTTTTATTATTATTTATAACAGAAAATCAGTATCCATAATAGAGTTAACAATATGTTCAAGTGTCTTAAGAGAGCTCTTAAGAGAGCTCAGTAAGCTTCGCCATTAATAAGCAATAGATTGAAACAAAATCTATGTAAAAGGAAATGGATTCACAAAACCAACAAAAAACTCATGGAAATTAACAAGAAATGGCGTGCTAGACCGAACCTGTTTTATTATACAATTATTTTCTTAACTTGTGTATAATAATATTTCCCCAAAGTAACATTTGTTTAAAATATGCACAGGAAGTCACTGTTCATTTATTCAATAAATATTTATTGAGTGTCTACTTTGCACTTGAAGTCTGGGGACACAGTGGGAACAAAACAGGAAATACCTCTGATCTGATGCAACCTAAAATCTCATAAGGATATATAACTTTTCAAACAGTTCCACACCCACTGTTTTATTATGAAGCAGCACGGATATAGCAATGTAAAATACATTCATGCACCAACTGATTTATGCATCCCTGTTCCACTAAGCCAAATAAACTAAAACTTTAATGAAAAAATATATGACACTAATAAAATACTATATTTTCAATTAATAAAATAATACAGTATGATAAAATAGATTTTGAAGTTATTTTAGGAATTTTTCTCAAGACTCTGTTTATGACTAGTATCCAGTGTTGGGAATGATCTAGAAATAACATGCAAATGGCAATATTTAGTAAGAATTTGTTTAAATATTATTAGTTTTGGAGCACTTAGAAGTTTATTTATTAAGCAGTTTACTTCTTTTCATCATACTATGCACATATAACAAAGATGTATGTCTCACATAAGGTTCATATATATTCTTTTACATTCCAATAGCTAGTCTAAGAAAACAAACCATAATATAAATAATTCTAGGTTGATTTCAGAATGAATTATATTTTTACAATTGTATTCTAATTATTTTTAAACATAACTCTATATGTTATATTCAATTTAAAAAACTCACTTTGTTTATTATAAGAATGCATTGCTATCTATCAGTTATAGAAATACTAACCAAAACCTTTTAACGGTTTTATTAAAATATATCAATCTTTTGAATATACTAAAATAATTTATAAACAGCAAAATATTTAAGGTTCAAAAAATACATTTGAAGTCTTTACATAGTATTATAATTTTATTTTATATTTGCTTTTGTTAATAAAATAAATGAATATGGACATTATTTAAGATATTTAAACTATAATGTGACATTAAAATTTTTTATTGTGTCCAGAGAGATGCCTCAGTTCATAAAGACACTTGACAACAAGACTAACAACCTGAGTTCAGTCCCAAGAACCCACCTCATAAAAGTAGAGAATCAACTTCCTCAACTTTTCTTCTGACTTCCACAAGACTGACCTGCCAAGCTTGCACATGCATATATGTGATACATGCAAACACACATAATAAGTAAATGTAATGTTTAAAAAATATCCTGCATTGTGGTATGAATCCTTAGAAATAATTGCAATAACGTAAAATCACTTTTCCAATATATTCTAAAATGTGGAGTCCAGTAATGAAAGTCAATTAAAGAGACTCAATTTTTAAAACATATCACATTTGGAGACCTCAAAATCTTTTTATACTGTTTCTGATAGAGAGCACAGAGGCATCACAGAACCATTAGAGGAATCTGTTCGCCATGATTTCCACATCACTGCCTAAAGCACTTACCAATTACTCATGTTATAAATGGAAGCAGCTCTTAAATTAAGAGACATGATAAACTGAGGAATGCACTTCACATGCTTTATTTTTGAGACAGTTTTTATCTAAAATTTAAAGCAATTTAAAATCATGTGATCAAGAGTGAATATCTCCATATTAAGGTAAATTAAATATGTGGGCTTGTCATAATATCAACATGTGCATTATGCCATATAAACTATTTAGGCTAGGCAATATTAATTATAGCTCTTTTAAAATAATGGAAATATATTTGATTGCTCTCATTATAAAATGATATCTAAATTTTATCCTCAAAGTATGAATTAAGTATCAAAGGTGTCCATCCCAACATAGGAATTTTAAAACATTATACACAAAAATCACACAAAAGGCAAAATTTAAGACCGAGTATGAAAGACATAAAAAACAGGATACAAAGTATCACGTCCAAAAGAATGAATCAGAGCTAGCATGTTCCAGCTAATAACTATAAAGACTTAATCTATCAGAATAAGATATTTATAATGAGTTTATTCAAATTCCCATCCTCTTAAAATGACCATAAATACCTACTGTGCCAGGTTGCATAATGAAGCACATTCAGTCTTGATATAATACTTGATTTGTAAAAGCAAATTTGCTCCAACACTATACCTTAAGGAAGTCTACGAGCACCCTATAAGCAAAATGCTCTTTTGGAGTCTGCCTATATTACTGACATATTATGGCCAAGAAACATGGAGTAATTTTCTCCCATCCTGACCCTCCCAGGTGGCATGTTATTTATTATCAAAAAAGCTTCAGGTGTTACACAGCAATGGCCATTCTTTACATAGTATTGGTTGATTCTTTCATGTATTTTAGTCTAATAAAGATGATCTCTGTTTCTCCTCAAACACTCAGCTGAGATTCCAGATACTCCTCTTTTCAGCTACTCCTCTCCATCACTACCTCTAAGCTGTACTGTAATTACTCTGGGTGGCACATGTCTTTAATATCAGCAATGGAGGCAGAGGCAGGCAAATCTCTATGAGCTGGGAGTCCAGCCTGGTCCACAATGAAAGTAACAGGTCAGCCAGGGCTATTACACAGAAAAACTCTGTCTTGATTAAAAAAAAAAAAAAAATTAAAAGATAGTAAGTAAATAGAATAAATTAAAAAATACTCCAGCTACACATGAGCTTGAGATTGTGGGAGATAAGAGATTATTTAGCATGTGAAAAGTTAACCAAATTGGTAAGTGATCTGTTTATACAGCCACAGTGAGACATTTCACTGGTAAAGGAGTTTTTTGGTCACTACAAGTTCCTGCAAATGGAGCCTTATCTGTGAATCAGACCAATGAGCTCATTGGTTCTCTTAGATAGACTTGACTAGGATCATTACTTTGGTCTGTTTTTGGTATCCCTAACTGAGCTAAACAGACTTTTGTTAGCACTCTACCAAAAAAATTTGTGCAGCAATGTATTTTATCATGAGTAATACAAGAACTGCAGTACGTTACCCTCCCTTTCTACACACTGCTTTATCCATACACAGGAATTCAGAAAATTAAGAGAAGTAAAGTGTGAACCAAGACAAAAACCTTTCTTCGTTCAGGAGATGGGAGAGGGAGAAGGAATGCTGTTCCTTTTCTTAATTTTCTTCAGTATTAATTTTGCTAACATCCTGTTTCAATTTTGGACAACCATTACCTCTGTATCTGAGCACCTACTTTTTCTAGCAGACACAATGAAATTGTGAAAAATGCAAAAATTCATCCTGCAAACTGAGGAAACAGCTCTGACTATACTCAAACATGACTAATCTTTAATCCCTTTGATGCAGGGCAGTTATTTAGGGTTGGCTCTCTACCTTTTGCCAAGAATCAAGCACTGTACAGCATTATATCCTCAGAACAATAGCTGTTTATCCTGGGTAACACTGCTAGACCTGTCCAGGCAGACTGACCCAAAACACTTGGCCAAATCTAAAGCAGAGCATTCATTGTGACTTAGAATCTTCTTTCCTGCTCCTATTTCCTGCAATACCAATGTCTGTAAACAACTCTTAAATGACAAAGAATAGTGTGTCAAAGGACAAAAGCATCCCAAAAGCACCATATCCTTTGCTTATTATGCTTTAGTACAGAACATGCTTTTCTGCCGATTTATGTAGACAGGCTCAAACAGACAAAATGTTCTGTTGGAGATAGTCATGAAGCCCCCATTTTCTTGAAGCTACTGTTTCTATATTCATTTTTCTGTTCCAAAGTCCACCCTTCACACACTTCTTACTTTTTATCCTTAGGGAACCTTCTGGTAAACTCTTCCACTAAAGTAGGAAGCTCACTGGGTCTGAAGCCCTTACACCAGCCTCCCCTGAGCATCAAACCTACTGTAGATTTCACACATCAGCAAAGTAAGGAACTAGTGTGTCAGGGGAAACTCTGTCTCCAAGTAACCATTCAGTAAAGATAATCACATTCCTAAAAAGGAAATTAAAATGAAGGGTCAGGTTTAAATTTTATAACAAGAAGTTATATAAATACCATATAAATATTATATCTCTTATACAGCTTATAGTAAGTTCTTATGGCATGACAGAACTTGTGTTTGATTCTTTACTCACACTTTTATTTTACTAAGGAAAGGAATTCTCTCTAAGCAGATGAATAAGAAAAACAAAGGATACATTTCACTTTTTCAGCTAAGATGTTAAAGGCTAGACATGTACTATCTCATTAATTACTTGGATGTATTACATGACAGTATTTATATAAATTCATTTATGGTGATGACTAAGGCTTGTGACATTGGCTTACAAAAAAAGAACAGTTCAGATCCTAATGATTTTAAAAATAATTTCTGGCTTTTAACAATGCCACTTAAAAGTGTTCTATAGGAAGCAGAGGTACACGGATGTCTGAGTTTGAAGCCAGCCTGTTCTACAGAGCAAGTTCCAAGATAACCAGGGCTGTTCAAAAGAAACAAACAAAAAGTATACTACTAATAAATAGAAATGGAATTAGAATTTATCATGAATTTTGTGTCTTCATTATTAAAAATTTATAAAGATAAATAATATACAACTGAACTTATACCAATGACCAAAAATATCCTATATTCATTCCTTTTTCTTTTTTCTTATTGCCAATCTGCTTTATTTTCCACATTGTACTTGAATCGCAATGCCTCTCTCTTCTCTTTCTCCCACTAAGGTTTGGAGAACATTGAGGAAAAAGGGCTAGGGAGATTCTGAGTACCTGAAGATTGGGGAGTTAGCTAGGAGATTATGTCTCCTAGTAATGTCAGAAGCTACAGCTATAAACAGTCACCAACATGGCTGCACACAGGGGAGTTGAACAAGGATGACATCAATGAACATTCCAAACTGGACAGTAGAAACAGCCCCAACCCTACAGAAAGAACTACAGGTAACTTAGTAAAACTGGGCACAGAGGAAGTGATTCTAAAGGAAGACCACACCAATTAGTTGTTCAATGACAAATAGCTTGGAAAATATATATGCAAAAATCATTATATGGACTCAATAGCTTATATTTAAGACAGTGAGAGAGAATACAAATATATATGCATGCAATGATTATTAATATTAGTCTTTAAACTTAAGTCAACTACAGAAAATGAGACAATGATAACATTTAAAACTGGAAAAAATTAAGTTTAATATAAATGTGTTTTCTATAATATTTTAAATTGCCAGGTGGCTCTCACCTTTAACCTTAGCATTTGAGAGGTGGAAGCAGAAAGATCTCTATGAATTTGAAGACAGCATGGTCTACAGAGCAAGTTTGTAGACAGCCAAGGCCAAAGGGAGAAACCCTGCCTTGAAAAACTAAAATAAAACTAATACTAATAATATTTTAAATTAATCTTAGTTTAGAAATATTAGGTAAACAAATTGGCTAACTCAGAAGAAGTAAGCTCAGAGTCTTGGGAAGAAGGGTTTTTTTAAATTAAAAACAGGATTGGATAAATTGTCTAAGAGTCAAATCTTGGAAATTTAATAATTTATAACTGTTATTTTCTAAAACTGGTTTATTCTAAAATAAATCCCTGTTTAGAAGTTAAGAAAAACATTTGTCATCAGTTTAAATATGCATAAAATTAGTACATGTTCAGAATGTACCATTAAAGATGTTTCTTGTTATAAATTATTTTTTAAGTCTTGTGGCAATCATTAATATTTCATTGATCTTTAGATATTTTCATGAAAACCAGACCTCCAAGTAATAGTTGATTAAGTTTCACAAAGTTTCAATTGTATTTAAATAAATTCTTTTGTAAATGTCAATTACTTTATGGTATAAAATCTAATAGTTACAGTATGAATATACTTAGTTTACTAAAAGTCACATCCAAATAGATACAAATGAATAGCAATAACATAAAGTCATAGTTCAAAACTCCTCCATAATTATGAGCAATAAAATTACTGTGCAATCTAGATTTTGTACTCACTACTGGAATTACAAGTTCATTATTTCATTGACACAAAATCTCCAACACTGTGGCAACAAAGATCCTTCATATAATCCAGGTAAGTCCTAAATCATGAGTCTTAGATTCGGAAGAGGCCAAGATTCAAATGATGGCTATGGACCTTCTGAAATTAGAAACTATGAAACAAAGGCAATTGAAACACCACACACACACAGGGGAACATGAGTCCGTGTCCCCCGAAATCACAGCAACTAATTAAGAATCTCAGATCCTGTCAGGTCCAATCACTTTAGAAGTCAGTAACTAGTGCTGTAAGAAATGGCTCAGAAACTTTGAGCAGACTGTGCTGGCTTTTCCAAGTGGAAGCAGGAATCCAATGTGCCAACACAGGTTTCATTCTGGAAGAACACACTGACTCTGACTGTCACCAAGAACCAGAAGCAAGTCAAAAGGGATTAGAAATGTAAATTGAAGGGCGCATTAATTTAATTAAATTCCCATTATTCAACAGTATGTAATTTGCATTTAGACAGAGTTTTGCAGACTAAGTCACTGCTGAACATAACTGTTCCTGGGTGAAGGCTGAGAATTCAGCTTGTGAAACTTCAGCCAAAGAAGCAAAGATTTAACACACAAAATTTTCCTAAATTTCTATTTCTACCCACATTTTCTAAGTTAAGAAAACTCAGGTGGAGTAACAAAAAATAGCCTGTATTAGAAAACTTTACATTTCATAATAAATTTTGCATAATTTTCCAAGATGAGCACCCTGAGTTTCAAAGCAAGCCTTAATCACAACACACTTTGTGAATTAACTTTTAAAAATACTAATAACTTAATCTTGAAAAATAATAATAAATCTAATAAAATTAGGTGAGTGAATTATACATTCCAAACCACAGTCTAGTAAAAGAATAATTTGATGAATATTATAATAAATATTCAGACATATTCTTAAAAAAATGTTTAAAGGCATAGAGGTTATCTCTTAATTTAGAAAAAGAGTAACTATGCATAGTATAGAATGAAATCATAGATTAATTGAGTATTTATATACTGTAAAATCACAGATGAGTGCAAATATTTTCCTATTTCCCCAATCAGAATATAAATAACACTATCTCTTTCTGGTTCTCTCCCGTGATTTCAGTGTCTGGCACAATGTTCACTCCTAGTAAGTTTGTTGAATCAATCTGTCATTTAATATGATTCCTTTGACTTGATCTTCCAGAGTGCCAGGGCTTCCTGTGCAGATCTACTTTTCTTAGTTACATGTTCCTCCTCTATGACTCACATCTTAAAAAAATACCTTCAACTTGAAAGATATTTCAAATTTGTGACATACCCTCCCTTTTCATTTTTAATAACAATGCTTTGATGCTGTTCCCAGCAATGTTTGCAGGACTCAGTCACTCATGTGATTGCCTTTATGATTCAGAAGTCATGTAGTTTTATGAAGTTGCCTCTTTGAAGTGTTGCAAGTTGAGAGCATAAATTTAGGTACAAAAGCAATATCAAGTATCATTTTAGTTTGAGAATGTAAAATGGTCTGAGTTTCACTATTCTTATTGTTTGGTTTATTTTAACTTGCAGAAAAAAAAAGACCATAAGCTCAATGCTGAAATTTCACACTTTTAATCTGTAATAATCACTGACAATGATGAAGGTGTTGGAAATAAATGAACAGAGTATTTATGTTTTCCTGGGAGTAAACTTAAATCTAAAGAAACTTCAGAGACAGATGCTCCTGTTGCTTATACCATAAAGGAGAACCAAAAAAAGAAAGAAACTGTCTTCCAATTACACATTTTCAAGTTCATATGATAAAAACATTTGTATATAATTTTCACATAAACAAATGTTAACATCATATGAATTTGTATTATGTATTATATATGTGCATGTATAAACACAGAAAGTTCAAATGCTTTATACAGGCATGGAGATGTAGAAAGAATGAACAACATAATCTATGCATACTCACACATAAACAGAAATCTATGTACAAAACCAAGTGTTCTAAACATCAGAAGCAGAACAGTTTTGCAGTTTATGATTTATTCACATTAACTCACAGGTTTAAAATCAAGTTCTTCATACTCCAGTTCACTGTAATAACACATAATACTTCTCTTCTAAAAAGGCAAATTTGCATAAATAGAGCTCTAGTGTTCGCCTAAAAAAATAATAAAACTAGTCTAGCTTTAAGTAATTTTAAAGTGTCAATGTCAGTGTCCTGTTAGAAGTTACTTGATTTTTTTTTCCTTTAAAGTATAAATTAGTATAACCCAGTTAGACAATCAAAGACAAGAGCACTTTCTCTTAAAGGCCTTTCCCCATCATCTATTCCCAAAGTCAGTTCGTGGGACAGCTTTCCTTAACTCGCTTTACACTTTGTGGGTTGAACCTTAGCTGTAAGGGGTATTTCACTCAAAGCAGCATGAAAGTCATCTTTCCAGGGTAGGCAGACAATGACAGCAAAAGTTTTCCATAGGGCCTGGCACCTCACAAGAGAATAAGCTCATTTAACATTTACAGCTTTAGAAGGAAATGCTCATTATTCCTAACCTGCAAAGAAAAATTGAGTAGGAGACAGTGGGAGTCATTAGCCCAAGGTGAAATTTCCAGAGCCAGGACTGGAAATAAACCAGGTCTATTTTCAGTTACCCCATCACATTCCAATTCTTCAGTATAAAGGACCCTTATAAATCAGCCATTTAACTCTGCATTGTCTAGCATAGTTGTCTTTTACAAAAATATTTTATTTTATCATAATCACCTTAGAGAAAATTAAAATTTGAACTGTTAATTCTAGGCATAGGTTTTAGCTTTTTCCAAGAGAAAGTGTATTGAAAATACATTTTCAACTACTACAAAGAGCCATAAGCTGGGAAGAGAAATATATTTTTATCAATAAAAAAAGATAAGTAGTTAAAGCAACATTACTATGAACTAATATCAACTAACAGGGCTGTTGCTTAGAAGTTTATCATAATTCTGAGAACAACTTAAAATTTCTAATCAAAATAGCAAGTAACATATCATATACATATAAAAACAACTCATGCTGGGCTGGAGAGATGGTTCAGTGGTTAAAAGAACTGGTTGCTCTTTCAAAGGTCACAGATTCAATCCTGAGCACCCACATGGCAAATCACAACTGTCAGTAACTATAGTTTCAGGGGATCATATACCCTCCCACAGACATACATGAAAAAAAAAAACCATAAGAATGCACATAAAATAAAAATTAAAAATAAAAAAATAAACTCATATTACAAACTGGGTTACTTAAATTTTTAAGTGAAAGCACTTTCACAAGTCATAAAGGCTCAGAATTCCTAGCAGGTTGTGAGCACACCATATTCATCCAATCTATGCCAACAATGATAGTGCAAAGAAGGGAGCACATGATCGAATTTCTGTGTTTTATGTCTTTAACCCCCTTTAATCACTGACCAGCTGGTCAGGATGATTTCAAACACTCTTCATGATCAATTAAGAGTCTCACCCTTTACTAACACAAGTTCAACAAAGAACAGCACTTCACTTCCTGTTTCAAAACCAATGAAAAGCCTGGGTATTGGCAGATCTGGAACATCACCATGAATGGGAAGAACAGCTTAGGTCAGGTTTTTTGAACAGCAGACTAAAGATGCACTTTGCTGGGGAGTTAAGGCAAATGACCCAGGATGGAGAAATGGGTGGAAGGGAAGATTGAACTGGGATGATTTGAATGCACATCAAGAACCACCATGGGTGGGGGCGAAAGTCCTTGATGAAGCAAACAGGTTTTGTGGTTTCTAATAGTGATGGTCATTAGAGAAAGAAGCTCTATCTTTTTAAAGATTTATTTATGAATTATATATACAATATACAACCTCCATGCATGTCTGCACACCAAAATCAGGAACCAGATTTCATCACAGACGCTTGTGAGCCACCATGTGCTTGCTGGGAATTGAACTGAGAACCTGTGGAAGGGCAATCAGTGTTCTTAATCTCATAGCTATCTCTCCAGCCCCAAGAGAGAAGTTCTTAAAGAGAGTTCTTCCTTCAAGCAAAGTCTCATGGAGATTTCAGCTAAGAAGGAAGGGAAGTCAAATTCCAGGCAATTGGATAGTGAAAACAGGATCCTTCCCAACTGCTTCTTTGCCTTGTGTCAGCAGAAGACCAAGGCTTTGAAAACAGAATGCTATAAAATCACAGTTCAGTACCACTAACTTCAGTCTCTTTCAGCAACACAATCAGTGTGTCCCTATTCCTGGAGATCTGCCTTTGAGAGTGGCTTTCTGTTACTTCTGGAGAATTGACCTCTGTTCTTATTCTAAAAACTTAGAAATAAGAAAGAAGACTGTCCATCTGCTGCAGTAGTGGCCAGACTAGGAAATGTATTGGAAATACATCTATACTATGCATATGTGGAGGGAAAACTGGTAGAAGCATAAAATAAGCCCATTCCATCAAATGCCCTTTTTTCAAATCCTTGCATTCTTTGACAGTGAGGAACTTTTTCCACAAATTTGAGTTTCTGTTTATATTTTTTTAAAAAAAATCACTCACCTTTCTTCCAAGCATCCCAACCAACTCTAACTTTTTGTTTGTGTTTACACATTACATAAATAAACTCTTTGTTTAACCTACTAGAGATACAGAAGCCAGCCTTCTCATCATCTGGAAACTGTCCAATCTATGAACACCCATTACAGTAGCTGCACTGTTTTAGTGATTTTTTTTATTGCCTATTATATCACAAAAATCTGCAACCATTCACATAAAGCAATATTTTGCCACTTGTCTTTAAAATGCTACATATTTCAGATTAAATCTTTAAGGCATACATATATCACCTAGTATGTGGTATGGATGATGGTCAGTGTATCTGTATAAAAATGGCTAACATTCTCTGAAGATGGGTTCTCAAACACTCCAAACCCGTTTCTAAATATTGAGTTCATTGATTTTACCATTTATTCAGGTTTTCATTTATGCCATATTCTCTTATGGGTGTTTTTTTTTTCTTTCAAATGCTTTTTCTATTCTTGGAACAAATTTATTTCTATAAGAAGTAAGCTACTAAGAGCCAGAGAGAAGGCACAGCAACTAAGAGCACTGCTTGATCTTCCTAAGGACCTGAGTTCTATTCCCAGAATGCAGTGGTGACTCACAATCATCTGTAATTCTAGTTCCAAGACATCTGAGATTCCCCTCTGGCTTCTGCAGGCAGTGCACATACATAATTCTCAAACACTGATGCAGGCACTATATTCATATACATCATAAATTAAAAATAATAAACATTTTAAAAGAAATTATTAAATTAGGTAATGTAAAGATGTCAATATGACTTAGCGGTTAAAGACGCTTCCTGTAAAACATGACAACTTGACTTTGATCTCTAGACCCTACATGGAAGGAGTCAATGTTGGATTTTGGAAGGTTGTCCTCTGACCCACAAACAAATATACATACAGAATAAATAAATAGCTGAAGTTTGTTTTGTTTCATTTTTGTATAATAGCTAATAAAAGGTTCAGAGAGGGCTTCTGTGTTAAGGTCACTTGCTGGTTTTAAAAAGGACCTAGATTTTGTTCTCAGCACCCACATAACTGTTACTGTAGCTAGTGGAGCTCCTCACTCTCCTCTGGCCTTTGTTGACACCAGGCATGCTCATGATGCATATTTATATACACACAGACAAACAATCTTACATGCAAAATCTTTTGAAAATCAGATGATGTAGTGGTCAGAAAAAAATAGATACTATATGGTAACAAATATTTTTCATCTACACTTACATATAGATTATATTTATAAATAAAAAACTAAATAAATAGCTTATAACAGTATAAAACAGAATTATAAATGGACTATAATTTCACATTGTGTACATTGTAGCAACACTGTCTTTATTCTTTTATATGCTATGATAGTTAAGGTCTTACAAAAATTTCTGTGATACTGGTCGTTATTGCCTAATGTTCATGATGGGGAGGACAAATTTTTAAGTTCAAGATAAGTACAAAAGCACCAATTAGAGGTTTATAGTTTATATCACAATAATAACTGTATATATTTCCTAGAAATTTCAGAAAGTAACAGTAAAGTTTCAAAAAGCTGTAAGATTCTAGGTTTTTCAATAAAGTCTGTACCTTAATTTGTTTCTTCACATTTTCATACATAAGAAAACCTACTTTGTTTCCTTGGTATATGAAGAAACCATATATATGGGTTTTCACAACTATTTTTTTTTAATTTAAAGAAGGCTGATGTTGTGACAGGGTCTCAAGTAGCCCATAATGTTTATCAGCCCACAATGTCTCTAAGGCTGGCTTTGAACACGAGATCCTCCTATCCTTACCTCCTAAGAACAAGGGTTATAGGCAAGTACTTTCACACATGCCTTACAAATGACTCCAACCTCAAACTCTTTATAACCAGGCTTTTCTCAATACTCCACCAAGACTTTCGCGTGAATATCTGACCAATCTAAAGCACAAAACACAAATAATAATAATAAATTAGCAGGCTGTAACTTTGAACTCTATGTCTGCATTACATTACTGAATCTACTTAGGATTAAAAATTGCACAGCCTATCTACATTTGCATAAGTTAATAAAAAGAAGAATAATGACATGTTTAAGAATTTTTTTTTTTTCTTGGGGCTGGAGAGATGGCTCAGTGGTTGAGAGCACCGCCTGCTCTTCCAGAGGACCCGGGTTCGACTCCCAGCACCCACATGGCAGCTAGCAGCTGTCTGTAGTTCCAGTTCCGGGCAAACACCAAGGCAAATAAACAAATAAATAAAAAGTTTTAAAAAAAAAAAAAAAAAAAAAAAAAAAAAAAAAGAATTTTTTTCTTGATGAATATGAGTAGTACAGGGCTTTGCCATATCCTTTTGAATATAGCTCTATACAATAATTCTAAATTTTCCTGAGCAGCTCAAGGGAAAACAACATGTCTATTAAAGAAAATGGAAGTATAATAAACAACATTGTATATTACCAATATTCAAGATAAAGATAGGACTCAAATATTGACAGCTACTATTAGACCTGTTGGATATCTTCTTATCAATTCAATAACAAAGATGTTTTCTCAGTGTAAATCCAGGGCCATATTATAAGCACCTAACTTTGGAAATGAAACATTGAAACATGACTAACACAAAGACTTCATTCACCACCTTCATTTGTATGGTAAGCAAACTACAAGTCTCGGTTTCAAAAACCTGTATGCACAGAATAACAATGCACATGGACAAGCTGTTAAGGAATGCCATGTGATTATATATTTTTCTTACGTGCTTTAAAAATGTTCTGATATAAGAAAGCTCAAAACAAAACTAAAAGTCAACAGAAGGATAAACACACTAAAAATTCCTATTATCTTTTAAGCATTCAAATTCCTTCCTCCAGTTTCATTTTGGGGAAGGTAGAGTTAATTTATCAATCTCACTTCACTATCTTCCATAGTTATACTCTACATAGACCAGCAGAAGAAGACTCCAAAAGACTCAAATGCAATCAATTGCTTCCTGCTTACTTATATTCCATAGACTAAATAAAAACAATGCTTCAATTTCTAAAAGTAATTTTATCAAGCGTTTCTACTTGATAATTACAAAAGTCCACTAAGAATCTAGTTATAATACAAACCTCAAGTCAAGTGAACACTTTAATTTGCTATAGAATCAATTAACTCACAAACATGAGAAAGGGAATTATTGCCAGTTTCATCTTCCCTATACAAAATCTGCATACCCTTTTTGTTCTTTAAAGAACTGATAATAAACATTTGAATGCACTTTGAATCTAATAACTTAAACCACACAGCGATTAAAGAATAGCATTGGTCAAATAAACCCTGTGATATGTTGTGTTCTAAACTGATCTTATTCTTTTTGTCATTGAAATGTCACAGGAACTGTGAAATAAACCCTCAAATTATTCTTACTGCAAAAAGAAGAAACTAGGTCAAAGTAAGACAGCAAAGTAGCTAGGCCCAAGGTCATGTGACTTGAAGGGATGAAACTATGATTCAAGCCAAGACAGACACCTTCTTAACCATTGAGCTGTTTAGAATTACACAGCCAAGTTCTTCATCTCTTATTACAGTTACTTATGCATTTCCATTATGTTTTCAGAAGATATATTTTCTGTAAGCATAGATATCCAGAAAGGTAAATGCATACTTGATTATTTACATGCAAGAGTTAGCCAGGAGTATTAGTATTTTAAGCTGTATACTAATATTATTATCAAGCACCTGCATTGCTCTTCTGTGCACACATGCTTTGATGTAACATAACAAAAAAAAAATGATCATGTGTGTCATTATATAAACCTTTGCCAAATTTCAGTAAACTCACATTTATTCTCAGTTCAATAGAAAGACTCTGGGAATAAATCTATTTCTATACAGTCTTTACAGAGTTTACCCAGATTAGTGGTTCTCAATCTGAGAATCAAAAATCTCTTTTGTCTGTGGGGTCACATATCAGATATCCTGTATAACAGAAATTTAGATTAGGATTAATAACAGTAGCTAAATTACAGTTAGGAAGAAGCAACAAAATACTTTTATGGTTGGAGGTAACCACAGCATGAAAAACTGAATTGCAGAGCTGAGAACCACTGATCTAGATTAAGGCCAACTTCCTTTCCATTTCTTAAGCTTAGTCATGAAAGAAACCCTCGTGTGTGTGTGTGTGTGTGTGTGTGTGTGTGTGTGTGTGTGTGTATCAGTCTGTCTATTTCCTGAAGATTGAATTTAGAACATAATGCATGCTAGGTAAATGCTTTATCATTAATGCATACCTTCGTGCTGCTCTTAGCTATTAATTAAATATTTTTTTTGCCTGTGTATGTTGTATGTGGTATGCACACATCTGTATGTAGCCACTTATGAGTATATGTGTGCATGCGCCTGTGGAGGCCTGTGGTTGAACTTGGGAGTTTTTCTCAATGCCTCCTTATTTATTAAAGCAGGTGCCTCTTGCAGAATGCAGAGGTTTTTCAATTCAGCTAGTTTTGCTACCTTATCAAATCCTGTTCTGCTAATTGCATGTGGGATTAAAAGTGACTGCACACCCACTGGATTGTCATGTGAGTTCTATGATGCAAAGTGTAGTCCTCACATTATGTGGCCATTGTGCTGGTTAGAATAAAACATAATCCCCATACTTTCTAAAGTAAACACTTGGTTTCTAGTTAGTGTGTTGTTTGCAGAGATTTATGTGGCAGATTTTTGTTGGAGAAAGTGAATCACCAGAGGTGAGCTTTAATAGTAAAATCCTCTTGATGTGAAATGTCTTTCTGTATGCTGTGAAATAAAGGAACTGTTTGAGCCTATGGCAGGCATCTTGGAAGTAGGTGGGGAAATCGGAGCATAGACAGGGGAAAGAATGCAGAGTCAAGAGAGTCACCATCTAGCTGCCCAAGAATTAACATGTAAAAGTGACACAGGTAAGCTACGGGCAATGTGGCAAGACAGCTTAATGGAAATGGGTTGAATTGAGATGCTGGAGCTAGCTAGCAATAAGCCTGATTCACAGGCCAAACAGAATGTAATTAATATAAGTGACTGAGTCATTTTGGGGGGCCTAAGCAGAAGTGGGCAGGTTCAGACCCTGGAACTAGGCTGGGCCAGAAACTTCTTATTACAAATGGCATAGCATGGTGGATAGAGGGCTTATCATTTAAGAGCACTGATTGCCTTTCCAGAGGTCCTGAGCTTAATTCCCAGCAACCACATGGTGACTCACAGCCATCTATAATGGGATCTGGTGGCCTCTACAGGCTTGGGCACATGCATGTAGGCAGAACACTGAATACATAATAAAGAAATTAATAAACAAATAAATAAAGTAAAATCATTATGCCACTTATAGTTTTTTTCCCGCCTGCTTCCTACTTAGAGTTGAGGATGTGAGCTCTTAGTTTCCTCTTCTGCTGCCATGCCTGCTGTGCCGGCCCTGCTTCTCTACTGAGATAACTCATCTCTCTGGAACTCTAAGCCAAATTAAACTCTTTCTTCCATAAATTGCTTTTAGTCACAGTATTTTATCATAGAACAGAAAAGTAGCCAATACACAAGTGTTTATTTACTAATCCGTCTTGCATGCCCTCTTTTTATTTTTTATTTGATTGAAACAGGGTCTCATAAACATGATCAGGCTGGGCTGATTCTCCTTTGCAGTTCAGGTAGAACTGAATTATATAATATTCCTGTGTCAGTCCTTAGAATAGCAAGGTATAGGCCTGCACTACCAGACTTTGCTTGAGTGTCATGTTTAATAATGTGTCAGCTGTCTGGTATTGCAGGCTTAAGAAACTTACTCTAAAACTTATCTTCAAAGAATAGAGGCCTTACTAAGGAAAAGAAATTTTTTTAAAACTTGAGAGGTAGTTGATAATCAAGAATGGCTGATTTCAATACAAGATACAAAAAGCATATTTAAAGCCAACACTGAAGAATAAAACACAAAGTGCAAGTTGATCACCTGAGAAACAGTAACTCAAAAGATTATTTGCATGAAAGATCAAATTACAAATGTGGATGATAAACAGAGTGCAGGAATCACCGAAAGGGCCAAGTAACGGCAGAAGTCCCTAATAGTTTTAAGCTCAGAAAACCAGAAAATTATCATAGGTCCAGAAAGATGATTGGTATCAGAGATCTGTATGAGTTATTTTGTTCAATTGCCACTGAATACTTGGCAGATACAGAGGAGGAATTGTTTATTCAGCTGAAGGTTTCAGAGGTTGATAGTTGCTTGGCTCCCTGTGCTTGGCCAAGAAGTGGTGAAAGGCATATGTAGGCAAAGTCTGTTCTTCACTTCTGGGCAGAATGCTTTGCCAGAGAAGGATGCAATCCCTGAGACCTGGCGTCCTCTAATTCCTCCAAGAAGGGTCCACCTGCCATCCTTCACCATCTCTTAATAATGACATTATTTCATGAACCAATCAAGGGTTTAATCAATTATTTCAAGAACTGACAATATAATCACCTAGGGATTGCCACTGAAGACAAACTCAGAAGTTGGCTTCATTAAACTCATAGATATTCCTTAATTAAATCACATCGACAATGAAAATTATCCCTCACCAGATCCAACTGTTGGAACAAAAATATTAGAAAAATAACTTCCTTAGGGCCCACTTTAACTAAAAATAAATACATGTTATATCAGTACAGATATTTTTAAAGCATGAAGCAATAGTATACTCATGAAGAGGGTAGATAACTACTTAGGAATCCTCATAAAGCTCCCCAACAGGAGACTGCATAAACTTCTTACATTTCATTGTGACCTCATTGTCACTCTTTACTTTAAAAAAAATCAAGAAAAGATATAGGCTCAAAAATAATATTTGCCAATTCACACTAGGTTTGACATTGATATAATGTGTTTAATTATACTCAGCATGCCACCCTATCCTTTTTCACATAAAGGGCCCCCACTCTCCAAATTTAGATGTGCAACCCTGTAGTCACAAATACATTGTCCTGGGTTTGTTTTTAAGCATATTATCAACTGTTAAAGACACCCAATCGGAGCAACACCCAGGATCCTTCCACTTCCACATATTTATAGTAAGAGCGTAGTGCAGAGTCCTTATTGGTGTGCAGACATAAAAGAATACTGATTTCAGACATAATTACCACAACACAGGAATAAATTTTAAGATTAGATGTTCTGACCTAGAACCAAATAAATGAGATCGCTTGAACATGGGAGGCTAAAAGTGAATCCTTGAAATGAGAGTGAAAGAAGCATGCATTATTGCTACTGCTTACACACTATACTTACACACCACAATTACCCTTCTACATGTATGTTTAGAGAAAAGAGAATAAAGTGGGTAAGGCTGATAGTGGTAGTGGGAATTTTACTTTTCTTATTATAAAAGCATTTGTGGCAAAGGAGCCCAACCTAGACCAAAACTTCAAAGAAAGTATTTCTGAAAAGCAGTGCTGGGATCTAGAACTAAAAAAGCTACAGAGATGAGGGAAATATGACTTACATAGTAACATGGTAATCATACTTACACACTATGGTAACCATACTTAATAACTGCAATGCTATTGCAGCCTTAAAATTGCCTGTACTATCACCCCACAAATGTTGTTCATTAGTCTCTAAATCAACACCCTCTTTCTCTGCACCATGAAGCCTAAATACAGCTTTTAAAATTTATGTATTTTATATCACTCCTAAAACTAATAAAGCTTTCAGCTCATGAATGGGGTATTTTGTTTATCTACATCACTGAAACTGCCAGTCTTTAAATTAATACAGCAGGACGATGATGAGCAACATTTGGGTGAAGAAATCATAAAAATAAACTTAGCTCCATTTGTGATATCACAATTTTTTACACATCTATCAAGCAACCTCTTAATATCTTCTTACTCATCTACACATGGATGACTCTAGACTGAAAAAGTAACTTCCTAGAATCTGTACAAAATGTATATTTCTAGGTGCTATAGAGATTCAACACACAGGAAAACTAGCTTCTGAAGTGTAAGTATCCACAATGTGTAAAAATACCTACTACCTCAAGTAGTGGTCCCAATGATAAAACACTTCACAGCAATAAATAACTCTATCAAGACTTCAACTTAAGAAAATAAAATAAAAAGCCTATACAGTGAAATTTGCTTGTAAGCCTAGAATTTGGGCAATAGGATATAGAGTTTGAGCCCACCAAGAGTTATACAGTGAGCTGGAATCAGAGTTCCATGTAGACACAATCTTGTCTTAAAAAGAAAATCAAAAAATAAGTGTGAATGAGGCAGAAAGTATAAGAAAAGAAATACCAAAAAAGAGATATTTTAAAAATGGGAGGCACTACATAAATTGGCCTAAAAGAATTTGGTATAAATATCAATGACAATAAGGATACTAATGAAGGAAAGTCATAACTTATTTCAGAAAAATAATCAGACTAATGATAAACTAGCTTGCCTCTATTTTGTGTTCAAAAGCTATTCTATAGAAAAGACAAACAAGGTTCATTTCTGTTTATGATTCAATTTGTTTCTCAAGGATTGGGCTGTGCCGTTCCTGTAACCTTTATTACAGACAGTCTTATACTGTTTATTCCAGGAAAGGACAACCATGCCTTTGTTTTAAAAAGTTGTTATAGCCAGCCTTGTTATGACCACCTTCCAACTACATCTTTGTTTTAGAAGGTTGTTATGGCAAACTTGTTATGCTTGTATTGGGTTTATGTAACTTCACCCATTTGCCTGGCATATCTCCCATTTGGAAAACACTTACACCGGAACTATAAAAACCCTTATCTTTATCATGTCTTCAACTTGTCTATTGTTGATCTCTTGAACCTTCCTATATTATACAGAGAAAGCCTGTGTACATAGATTAAAAAAAAAAGAGCTTGCTTCACTTAATTTGCTATGAATTGGGTCAGTGGTCTTTCTTGTTCACCTTTGTGGGATTAACACTTACTAGATCAAGAAAAGAGCAGGTTGAGGCAAAAAGAATCTGTTCTGTTACTGTTGGTCTGATGCCATTAATGATGATATTACTACTGTTAATGTAGATCTGATACTGTTTGTCAACTCTGGTGTTGAAAGTGGGACATACTGTTCACATGAATATGAGACTGAGGAATCAAGATTCAAAGGTCATGTTATGAGTATCTAAAGCAAAGACAAAACACTGATGTTCCTAAAAGCTGACCATTTTAAGGAATTAATCATATTAAACTGAGAAATATACAAATGAGGTGAACAATTATGCTTTCATAACACCTACACCACATTCCTAAATGTTATGATATTAAATTCACAGGATGAATATGGTATCGTAAATAAGAAATGCTTTTAAATTTTAGTAAATATAGTCCTTTTATCTATACTGCAAAATGTAAATAAATAATAATAAACCTTGCCATTGTTGTTCATCTGATTTCAAAATCAGAATCAAATGTATTTGCAAGGCATTTAACAGGACAGCTACTCTAATCTGAAACCACCCAAATCCAGTTTAACTGAATAAATATCTTTTGATATAAATCTTAAAAAATTTATAGTGAAATTTGTCCTTAGAACCACCCTAACTCTCACTGAATAACAACAAAGCTTTTGAATCTCTCAGTTAGTTATGAATTGTCAGTATTCTGTTTTGTCTTTGAAAAATTGCATAGTAATTTTTCAAAAAATATTTATAGGAAGATAAAATATTACAGATTTGTGTATTGCTCTAAAAACCTGATTCAAACAAAATAAAAAATATCCACATGAAACAAATATAACACATGATAACTACTACCAGTCTCATGTTTCAAAATATGTGGGAAAAAGAATAAGATGTTGGATGTTTTGTGTCAACTTCATTTGAATATCTTAAAAGCCTCTCTTAGATCAGATATCTATAAATCCTTTAGCCCACAGTGGTATTATCTAGTACTAAACACTATAACTGTTTGATAAAAATAATGTGGCTTCAGTTGTGTATTAAAATAATCATGACTTAATTTTTAAGTAAAATTAAATACCAAGTACTGAAATATTCTTAAATCATGAATTCCTGTAAATAATATCTAACATTCAAAACAAATAGAGTATTGTATTTGCGCAGAACAGTAAGTATGAAGTGAGATTCAGAAAAATTACCTCAGTGGCTGGTAAACAGGCTTTGTTACATAAAGCCAAGACTAAGTGGCTTTAGTTGAAAGGACTACATGACTTAATTCATTTGAAGCTGACTGGACTTGGCAAGAAATGGGATGGAACAGTGCACTAGATTTAAAACAAAATGGTTTTGTATTTAGCTCCTTTGGATTCTGTTTAAAATGCTATAGACTTTACTTTATGGTTTCCAGATACATTCCATTAAACATAATTTAGGACAAAAATAAATTCAAATTGAGAAATGCTGCATCACAGTGACGCACTTGGACCAAGTATTTTACATTCCTAATCTCTTCTAGCGAAAATAATGATGATGACAAAACATCCATGTTTAGGAAATCAAAACTATAATACATGTACACTATATTTTTTCTTAAACTTTAAGTATCGGTAAATGAAAAACTATAGATGTTTGCCCATTTAACAAATATTAAGACAAACTATTTTCAAAATATTTATTTCATTTTATTTATTGAGGAGGTCAAGGGAACATGCCATGGCACATATGTGACGGTCAGAGAAAAATGTTACAACTAACAGGAGTTGGTAGCTTCCTTACGTCATGTAGAATCTCAGGATCAAATGCTGATCATATCCTCAGTCAAGGTGACAAGCAATTTTAGCTGTGGAACAATTTGAAAACCCCAAACAAATTCTTTGTTTTCTCTCTTCAACCCCTTTGCTCTCAGGTTTCCACTCCTGATGTTATCACCTGCCCACTTTTCAACTTAACCATGTTTGACATCGCTAAACTCACCCAGTCACTAGTTTAGCCACCTTTAATTTTCAGAGTATATGCTGCCATCATAGATCAGAGTCATAGATCCTAGATATGCTTACATTCCTGACCCTTTCCCAAACAGAATCTTGTAATAATTTCATCCTCCAGCTTAGTCCAGCCTATTTTCATTTTATCTTCAATTTGTTTTTATTTAGTTATATATTTGGGGTTTGTTTGTGCATTTTAAGACAAGTTTTCACTATGGAGAGCTGGCTGTACCGGAACTTGCTATAGAGACTGGCTGGCCTGAAATTTACAGAGATCTTCCTGCCTCTGCCTTGGGAATATTGAAATTAAAAACATACACCAGGCCTGATTTCTATACCAGCTTCTTTTAAAGGTTAAACCTCATCAATTTTGTCTCTTGTATCCAGGATTCTGTAAACTTCATCTAGACTCATTCTTCTTTTATCACACCATTAATCACTATTAATCACTAATCACACCATACATTCATCACATATTTTTAAATAGGCTGATGTGCTTTAAGGTTCAACTCATATATGACTCTCCCATAGTATGTAACTGACTTCTCCAAACATTTCCAAAATACTTAATTTAAACTAACATATCTTTATGAGGCATTTTTTTTTTAAAGCTGGAGCTCCATTTGGAGCAAAGGAGATTAGGAAAATTATCTTTCAGGAGACTTTCTAGGTACCTTCTGTGTACCCACAACAATGAAAAGCATAGGTAATATAAACAGCTGCTGAAATTAAAACTAGCTTAATTAATACAATTTTACTAAATTGAGCGAAACTGTATGTTACACATATTTGACAATTTTGATAAAAATATGTCCTGAAATTTAATTGTTACTTTAATTGACACAATTACTCATAATTTTAACTGGTAATACAAAATATCAATTTAGATAAGAATATTAAGACCTGCATCCTGAGTCATACTAGCTAATTAAAAGGTGTGATTCCACTGAACAATTAATGCTAAAACTTAGAAATCCTGATTCCAATAGGAGATATGTGACATGCAAAGAGGGCTTTAAATTACCTTCATTAGAATAACAAGGCTTAAAATGGGGACAACGTTGATTTTTGTTGAACATCTACAATGGAAAATAGAGTACCAGGTTTAAGGCTTTTGTCACTATTGGGGACTACAATGGTCATGTTGGGTTTGGTGTTAAATGCTCCAAGGAGGTAGCCACTGCCAACTGAGGAGCCATCATCTTGGCCAAATTTTCCATTGTCTCTGTGCGGAGAGGCTACTCGGGGAACAAGATCAGCAAGCCCCACACTGTTCCATGTAAAGTGACAGGCCATTGTGGTTGCATTGTGTTGGTGCATCTTATCCGTGCCCCCAGAGGCACTGGCATCATCTTTGCCCCTGTGCCCAAAAAGCTATTGATGATGGTGGGTATTGATGACTACTACACATCAGCCAGGGATTGCCCTGCCACCCTGGGCAACTTTGCCAAGACCACCTTTGATGCTATCTCTAAGACCTACAGCTACCTGACCCCTGAGCTCTGGAAAGAGACTGTGTTTACCAAGTCTCCTTATCAGGAATTCACTGACTATCTTGTGAAAGCCCACACCAGAGTCTCTGTTCAGAGGACCCAGGCTTAGCTGTGGCCATGACATAAGGGTTTTATACAAAAAATAAAAGTGAATTGAGTCTGTTAAAAAAAAAAAAAGAATTTTGGCTTTAGTCTATAATCATTTAGAAAGAAACAAACTGATGTGGGATTTATTTCTGCACACTCTGAATATTACTGGTAAATAAAGGAATTGTTTTGACCTATGAAAAGGCATCTTAGAAGCAGGCAGAAAATCCAAGCATAGATAAAAAGGAAGGAGGGTGGAGTCATAGAGAGATGTAATCCAGCCGAACAAGAAGCAAGATATAAAGAAATAGGTAGCCCATGGGCCACATGTCAAGACAGATTAAAGGAAATGGGTTTAATTAAGATGCAAGAGCTAGCTAGTAATATGCCTGAGCCATAGTCCAAGCAGCATTAATTAATATAAGTGTCTGATTTACTTTAAGGGGAAAGTGGCTGCAGGCAGGTCTGGACCTTGGGTCTAGTAAAGGCCAGAAACCTATATAACAAAAAACTAATTACTGGTACTGCAAGTTATTACTTAATTAGTGCTGTAAAAATAATTTAACTTTTCTAACTGCACCAATGTCGTGCAGGTCAGTGGAATAATAGTTAAAAAATAAACATATGGTGGTTCAAGTAAGAATGCCCCCCAAAGACTCATACATTAGAATTCATGATAACCGGGGACTTGGCACTACGAAATGATGTGGCTATATCGAAGTAGGTTTGGCCTTGTTGGAGGAAGTGTGTCACTGTGATTAGGTTTTAGGAGTTCCAAATGCTCAAGCCATGCCCAGTGTCTTTCTTTTTTCAACATACCTGCAGATTTAGATGTAGAACTCCCAGGTACCTCTCTAGCACCATAACTGCCTTCAGGCCACCATGATGAACGAAACCTCAGAACCCACAACCCATTTCATCACCAATGAAAATGTTTTCTTTTATAAGAGTTGCCATGGCCTGGCTGGGTACCTGGTCAAGCTCCCTGTCCAGCTGTGGACAGAAATGGGTGTGGGAAGTTTATGAGCAAGGGAATCAGGATCATGAGGAGGACTGCCTTAGAGACTGCTGACACAAGCTATTGGGAGCTCACTAAATCAGAAACAGTCACTGAGGAACCTTCATGAAAAGGAACTAAACCATCCAAATGTAGACAACTGTCAAATGGCATGGGCAGTTTGTGGAGCCTCTTGCAGTAGGATCAGAGTATGTTCCTGTGCATGAACTGGTCTCTTGGAGCCCATTCCCTACAGAGGAACACTTAATCCAGCCTTAATACTGTAATGAGGAACTCAGACCGACCTCACTTGGATATGCCAGACTGAACTGACCCACCTTGACACTCCTTGCCCTCCTTGGGGAATTGATGGGGGGCTGAGGTGGGGGAGGCTGAGAGAGGACTGAGAGGGACTGGGAGAAGGGAGGGGAAGCAGTGGTTTATATGGGGAAAAACACTTTTAAAATAAATTTTAAGAAATATTTTGCCATGGTCATTGTGTCCCTTCACAGAAATAGAACACTGACCAAGACAGCCAGGGTCTCAGTAAGTAAAGTGCAATTTTGTCGATGCTGTGGTAGTGATGATTATAATCACTGTTTTTTTTCCAAAACTACTAGGAAAAGCTTGAGAGTTTGGGAAGATGAAACAACAGAAGCCCCACTAAAACAAGAACACCATGAGCCAGCTACAAAATGGGTTTCTCTGTATGTGTTCAGATCTCAACATTTTTCAAATAACAACTCACCTTCTCCTAATCACTTATAAAATTATCCTCTATTATGCCCATAAGCAAAAGCTGAAAGGCATCTATGCTATGGCTCTGATATCTGAGAAGTCATTGCAGGCAACTGATGGTGATTTAAAAATAGCAGCTTTGAGTCACCTGCAATATGACTTTAGTTACCCAATTACTTAATCCTTCTCCTAAACTTTGTCATAATTTGTAAACTGAATCATGTAACCAAGAGTTTCTTAATGAAAAGCCATGAACTGTGTAGTAAACAAGCAGAGGACAGGTGCATCATTAATGGTATTAAATGAAAGTGTAATTATTCTATTACATATGAGCTATGTACACAGATGTAATCTACATGTAATGTCCCGATGTGTTTGAACATGTAAAAAAATTGAAAGGGAAGACACTGTTTAGTGATACAGAATGAGCATTTAAAAAAGGAGAGAAAATATTTCTTCTGAAATTTCTATGTCCAAAGACTTCAAAATACATAAAAAAGCTGCTTAAAAATTCAGCCAAGTTGATATTTATATCTGTTTCCTTAGCAGAAAAAAATGTCACCCCTGATTTATGAAACGATCACTTCTAAGCATTACAGGAGAGCAGATCTTGAAAAAACAATAAGCTAGGATTTGGACTGTTCTTAGCAAATCTTATCTCTCAAGAGGTTTAAGTTAATGACCTGCACATTAATGTATCTCAGCCAAATAAACAAAAATGGGCCCATAATTAGATGCACCCGAAATCAAGAAGTTTGAATTTAAGAAAATACTAAAACAGAATGGTATTTTTGTGAGATCTTTGATATTACTATATAATATCAATTACTATATAATTTATTTTGCTCAGTGACACACTATAGATATTTTGATTATACATGTCAAAACCAGTGAATAAGAGTAACACACCAAGTTTAGATTCAATATTACATATCATATTTATTATGGTTTGGCAAAATCTATGTATGTCTTTACTTATTGAAGAATTAAGTCATGATTAACATGATAGTTTCCCATGCACAACCTGGCACATGGGGACATAGTCAAGGACAGAGAAGTTAGCAATGAGTTGTAGGCTCTGTAGCATGAGTAATAAATACAGTACTGGAAATAAAAACCCCAAGAAATACAAAAAGTTACTGACCATAATGAGCTTTCCCAGTAGCTAAGAAAATCGAAGTGTATATTGCTAAGGCACGAACCTATAAAATCCTCTTAATAATTTCAATAATTACCTTTGATTTGATTTCAAAATGTGCATATATCTGTTATTAGAATTTGGAGAAATGTGCCACTAATGCCCAGAGAAGAATGAACTCTGCTTTTCACATTGAAGAGAAACAATGTCACAGAGGAAGAAGGGGAGAATAGAGCATAGGTTAAGCATGGAACACTGATTGTTCAAGGTATATAGGACAGACCTGTTTCCATCTATATAAGTCCTAGAAATGGAAGTGCTTCAGAGTTTTTAGACAAATGGCATTACAAGAGACATTTTTGCAAAGAAAATTCTGAGAATGTTGTATAAGGAAAATAGAACATGAGAGGAAGTTTACATCAATTAGAATGTTACATCAATGTAAACTCACACAGCAGTAATGGTGAGAAAAAAACACCGAAATACCCAAAACTGGCAAGATCATGTAGAAAGGATGTTGAACAGAAAATGGAGGTACAAATTTACACCATTCACAACAATCCAGCACATTATCTATCTATCTGTCCTACTCCCAGTGACAAGGTCAATGCCAGGTTGGTTCTGACTGAACTAAGATTCTATAAAATGCACAGAATATTTTCAAACTTAGTAGACACTATGAAAATCAAGGATCTAGCAATCCCACTACTGGGCATATACCCAAAAATGCACATTCGCACTCCAAAGGCATTAGCTCAACTGTGTTCATAGCAGCATTATTCATAATAGCAAGAACCTGGAAACAACCTAGATACCCCTCAACTGAAGAATGGATTAAAAAACTGTGGTACATCTACACAATGGAGTATTACTCAGCAGTAAGAAAAAAAATGATATTCTAAAATTTGCAGGAAAATGGATGGATTTGGGGAATATCCTCCAGAGTGAGGTATCATAAACCGAGAAAAATAAGCAGGGGATATACACACTCATTAGTGGACTCTAAACAAAAAATCAAAGCATGCCCCAGCTGCAAACCACAACCACTGAACAGCTTGGGATCTGAAACACCTTGGACTGGCACCTTGGAGCCCACTCCCTCCAGAGGAACACCTAACCCAGTCTTGATGTTGAGTATTGGTGAGGAAAGCAGATCTGTCTGGAGTGGATGCTGAACTAAGCCACCTTGGGACCTTGGGACCTCCTGCCCTTGCTGAGGTGAAGACAAAATGATAGGTAGAAGAGAGAGTGGCTGAGGGCGAGGCAGAAGAGGGAAGGGAGTTTGAACAAGGGGTTACATGAATAAAAAATATGACTTTATTCATAATAAAATAAAGAAAGTGAAAAAAAGTGCATGCTCAGGTAGGGTTGCAGAAAAAAACTCATTTTCAAAGGATTCATTGTATTTATGTAATATTTGAGGAAAATGTTCAAATTTTTAGTTTTCTGTTTTGTTCATTTGTTTGTTTCTGAGACTAGATTTAGTATGACTCAAGCTTTCAATGAACTTGCAGTGATAGGTAAATTACCTTGAACTCTCCTCCTAAGTTACAGGTATATGACACCATATTTCATCTTCATCTTTTCAATCTGTAATTAAATTTATTACTAACAGTATACTTTTTATTTTAGTGAAATGTTTACTGTTTATTGCTCCCTTCACTGGGAAGAGGGCTCTTCTAAATTCAAGTACAACAATGTTTTGTTAGAAAAGGAAAATAATGTAAACAAGTAACATTATAAGGACTGAGCAAGTATTTTTGAATGTGTGTGTTTGTGTGTGTGTGTGTATATATATATATACATACATATACATACATGTATGTAATAACAATTGCTGAGGACAGAGGCTACAAAATGCCAAAAAAATGGCTGTATGGGAAGATTTATACATAGGAAATGAAAGAATAATATAAATACACAATAAGCTCAAAAAAAGAGTAGTACAATCTTTTAAAACTGGAGAAGAAATGGTTCAGTGGTTAAAAATTCTTTCTGATATTCTAGATAATCATGCCTTGAACACAGCATCCACGTCTGGAGGTTCACACACATAACTCCAGCTCCAAGGGATCCAAAGCCTTCTTTTGGCCTACATGGATACATGGGTGCACACACACACACACACACACACACGCACGCGCGCACACACGTGTGCATAACAAGATTTACAAAAATTCACAGATAAATATAATTAAAAATATCCCTAAAATGAAACAAAATATATGAGAAAGCTGAAAATAAAGCGTCATACATTATCACCCAACAATGTACAAGAATGAGCATACAAAATAATTTCCTTGTACTTCTGTGAAAACTTAGAGACTCACATGGAAGAAGATCCATGTTGCACTGATAGGATCTTTTTTCCATGTGTAAGTATTAATTCTAAGAAGCTTATGAAATTGCTTTCTTTTTCCTATTTTCTTAAGCTTGAATTCTGATGTAGCAATGATACATTTCCAAACTTTATAAGCAGGCATCATCTTATGACCAAATAAGAAACAAATTAGTAAAATGTTAACACTGTATATGACAGAAACTACCAACAGACTGTGTAACACTTTGTCAGCTCTAAGAAGTTCTTGCTGCACAGGGCAAATAGTTGTATAATTTAAATTATTGCATAAATTTGTAAGTGCATATTTAACAGTCTATTGTTTAAATAGGTTTTAACTGTTAAAAGTACTTAGTAATACTTAAAGGTATAATGTTAAAAATTATTGTAGTGAAAATTCAAAAATTGCATTAAATGACTATTCTCAAGAACTCATTAGTGATTATTAAACATATGAACTAAAAATGAAATGGACTCACTGAAGATGAAATTCCATTTGAAAAATTTGAACTTGGCAGAATAAGCAAAGAACTCTGTCTAATTGGGAAGATTTAAGCAGGAAGACAGTGAGATTAAGTTCATCTTTGGTGTAACTTCACTGGCTGTTTTATGCAGAATAGAATGCTCTACCAAGCAATGTAAGAAGAAAGAAAATGCCAGACAAACAGCTGATGTGTTGGTCCAGGTAATAGTTAACATTTGTGAGTTTGCATTTAAGAGATAATGAGAAATTACTATACTTTAGGTGTATTTTTAAAATGTGAGATAAAATATGAAAAATATAATGAAGGCATATTTCTGTCTTCATACTAATAATAAGAACAACATAGGCTCTTATAAGAAATACACTGTTGTGGAAACTTTGAGACATTTCAAATGAATCTGTAAGTACCTGGTGGGTGGTGAAACTGAAGGAAAGGATTAGAAAGAAACCATTTCTTTCTACCGGCAAAATTTGCTTTTTTTTTTTTTTTTTTTTTGATAGTCATGATCAGGAACTCCTTTGCAAACAGATAAATTGTTCTGTCATGTAAAGTAGTAAAATGAATAGTAGTGACAAAGGATCATTGTTAATTTAGAAGTTATTTTTTCCCACAAAGTAACAGTTCTATTTGCACAAAAGAAATCAAATTTGAATGGCTATATTACATGAAGGCTAACAAATATATCATCATTTTATATGACAATATATGTTATTAATAAATGTTTTCGGCAGGCACAGCAGAGCAGGAATATCCCAGTATTCTAAAACATGCATTTACTCTAATTTCACTTCAATACTATTTCTAAAGATGGAATTATAAAATTCACATCCTGCAAATCAACCTCTGAAATTTCTTTGCACAGAACATGAGTGATATTTTTACATTTTGGTATCCAAGCTGGCATATGCATCAGTTTTGTTTTATAAATGTAAATTAAAACATGCACAAAGTCAATTTTGCTGTAAAATAAAAGTGGTGATATTTAAATCTTCAATTTCACAAACCTTAATTGTTACATGTTTTACTAGTTAAATCATGTTGAGTATGTTTTAAAATCACCTCTAATAAAAAAAAAGCAAAAAAATCTGAAGAACTTTGATGATTACTTTTGAAATTATTCAATAAATAGTAAGCTAAAAAAAACTACTAAATACAGTTGCTAAAAATTTCTTTCTGCCTGGTTCAAAATTATTATCTCCCAAAATTGAGAAGAGTTTTAAAATAGTCAGAATGATACGTGGCATTCATTAGGCATGCATTGACAATAATAGAGGAAGCCACTGATGTTATGCTGCTAAATGGACAAAGTTTTAAACCAACTCTTAATGGCCTATCATACCCATAGATCAATACATCTTTCAACCCTCATCTGAGAAGGCTATATTTGCAAAAGATAGCGATTAACCCAGTGACCCACAACTAGCCAAGGTGTAGAGAATAAGAGACTATAGAATATTCATCCCTAAAGGGAAGACATCTCCTCCACCACACCACCATTCCCAAACCGCAGACATTACTGCAAAGAATGGGGCCAAAAGAATACAAGAGTCAAAGGCAGTAGATGTCTACAGAGCATCTTGTGGACATAGCAGGGAGGCTGCACCTATGAACTCACAGTTGCACAGATAACATGTATAAAACCTTCCCAAGTTCAAGTCAGACCAAATCCTCAGCCCAAAGGTAGAATTGGGCACACAATCCCAACAGTAGCTGTCAAGCTATAGGCAATTCTTAGCTGCTGGGGATGGGAAAGACAAATTCCTCAGAAAGTGTAGGCTTCCATAAGTAAACCATTCTCCAATGGAAGGGCAATTTTCCCAAAGATATTTGAAGAATAGAAATGGGTCTAAAAAGATTTTTTCAAAAAAAAATAGTACACAAAGTTAGATGGAGAGTTAGTGGAGAATAGATCTGGAAAGAGATGAGAATGGAATCAAAGATTATCCAAACACATCATGAAATGCTCAAAGGACAAATAAAATTTTAATGAATAAAAATAATGATGGTAGTTATTTGCTCTTCGCCTATTATCCATTCTGACTCCAAAATAAAGACTAAAAACAATAATTACACATTCATAATTCGCACACATAAAATTTCATTGTCAAATATACACTTTAACTTACATTTCAAAGCACATATAAAATTTGTAATACAGCTTCCATCTATACAAACACCACCCTGTTAAAATATACTGGAGCACCAAAGCTCTAGAAAACTTTAATGGATAGGTTATGAGAATTCACAATAGAGGAAATTAAGCTCAATGAACACAGTTTGCTGACTTCCTCCTGAGATACTGCAAACTTCACTACCAGAATACAAGAGACCAATGACCAGGAAAGCATACCTTCTAGAGCAACTTAATCAATCCATTCATTTAATGAATAGCTTCTATTACACAATGATAGCTAAGCATTCAACTATGAACCTGAAAAACACCAATAACACAGGTCAAATGCTTACTCAGAACAAGCTTACATTCTGGATAAGAAAACAGAATCAATAAAACAGATCACTGGCATTCAGTAGGAGGCAGACATATAAAATAAGTGAGGTTGCTTGGAAGTTAGAGGAAACAATGATTAGAAGCTGACAGAGAACTGCTGAAGAGAAATTGATGGGAACAACTGAGAACCACTTCTAAAGGGTCAGAAAGAAAGGAAGTGGTGTTTACTGGTGTGAAGAATAGAAAAACAGAACACTAGTAGGGACAGGCAGGAATTCAATATTTTAAAAATACTGAAGAATTTCTATGAGGTATCAGATTGAGCTATCAAAAAGTTTTGTGAGTCTGGTGTGTCTATGAAATAATTATATGTATAAATTTAGGATCTAAAACATAGAGTTGGTTCCTACAAAATGAGAGGATCAGAGGTCAATTTGTGTTTGTGTGTGTGTGTGTGTGTGTGTGTGTGTGTGTTTTCAGACAGGTTTTCTTTATGCAAAGGCTGTCTGACCTAGAATTTGCTTTGTAGACTAAGCTGGCCTTGCACTCACAGATATCTACCTGTCTCTACTTCCAAAGTGCTAAGATTAAAGGAGTGTGCCACCCGGCACATGTAGAGGTACATTTGAATACAAGCCTCAAACTAAAGGAAAAAACCATGAACTTCAACACTCAGAAATCGAGTGAAGAAAGAAAAGTAAATATAGTTCATACCACTGAAAAGAAAGCTAACATATTTCCTTAAAAGATTTGAGAAATTTACCAAATTTTGCAATATAAATATTAAAGCTTAATGTAGAGAGAGATAGCTTAGTAGATGAAGATACATCTTCACCATGCTGTGACTAAAAGAAGAAAAGTATTATAATAAGAAACTTGGTACACTGATTTAAGATTAAGACACAAACTAACCTAGTTTTTATTCATTTGAATGCTTTCTTGATTTAAGAAGTTCAAGTCTGGGCTGAGCTGTAGTTTAGTTGTAGAATTTGCATTTAGCATATCTGAAGCTGAGTCAATACCTTTGCACAATAAAAAAAAATAAAATGCATGAAGGCATGGAGAAAGAAGTGGAGGACAGAAGGTAGAAACATGATGGAGGCAGATTGGAAGGAAAGAAGGCTATTTAAAAGACTACTTTTTCTTAGATTTCTATTGCATGGTTCATATAGAAGAATTGGGCTAATAAGTGATGAGCATGGAAGAGGTCTCTTACAGGAGAATAATCATAGTCATAACATAATAATTTGACTTGAAAGTTCCAATGCTTTTGTCTTATAATTATTAGCAACAAAAAATTATGACATTCACAGAATCATAAAATGACAATATAATTACAATAATATCAAGAACTAAGTCAGTTTCAGGTAATTGGTTTCACACTAGTTAAGAAAATGTCAGTTGGTGTACACATATTGAACAATGCAAGCAATTCTACAAAAGCTAACAAAAAGCCTACAGGCCTCTCATTAATTTACTATTAATGAAAACAGTATAAATTTTTTTTCTGTCTTGGAAAACTTGTGAATAGAAGCCATGTCTACCCAACTATCCTGACAAAGATGTGAAAGTTTTGCCCTTATCCACTTTCCTTATTTTGTTTCATTCATGAGAAAGTAAAACAGAGGTTGATTCATTACTTCATCCAAGGTCACTTACAAAGACAGCACTTTTACTACTGTCAGTTAGTTAGGTTAATAGGGTTAACCCTAACCCTATTAGATTAAATTATTGGTGAAATATATCAAAGGGCTGTATTAGGCAAATATATCTTGAGTTATTATCAATATCAGATTCTTTCTAAGGAAATATAATTGTTCAAATGCCTTTGCAAACTTAGGTTACACTCTAACCAAATGACTACTGATAGTGTGGTTCCCCAAAATAAATTTGATATCTTCCAATTCATTCCATTGATATTAGCAGGGTTTTTTTTTTTAACCCTCCCTGTACAATTTTCAGTCATAATGACTAAATTCTACCAAAAGAACATTTGTAGAGCAGGTCAATCTCAGGACATGCTTTGGAGATGGAAGTAAACAGGTTTAGTTGCCAGCGACAAAGTTGTCTCAAAGAAATGCTGTCTGCTATCTCTAGAGGTCATCTCCTGTGGCATGTTCAGCCTGAGGAAGACAAGAGCTTGCCATGGCACAGCAAAGCATCTATTTTATAAGGACAGTCACAGAATGACAGCTGCCTCTTCCAGATGGCCCTTGCATCCTCTCTCCTTGCTTTATAGAAGAATTGTTTAAGCATCTTAAAGTTTGTGTTTCATAGTCAGGGCAGTTTACCTCCAGTTTCTACTGGAACAGGCTGCTTCATACATCAGAATCTGTACACAGAGTGTGTGATCTTCAACATGACTCTTTTCTTTGGTTTGAAGTGATAATGGTAAGAGTTTCATGGAGAATTAACTGAGAAGCAAAAGGAGCAACTGCATATCTGACATAAATAACTATTGCTCAATCTTCTTGGAAAAGTCTAAGATACATGTGAGAATAAACATCAATATTCAATGCCTATTTAAACTTAATACACTAAGTGTCTACTACTTATGGCTGTGTACCCTTTTAAAAATTACCTGAGCCTTTCCTGATACATGTTTTCACTAGATTCTGATAAATCCCACACTGAAAAAAAAAATCAAAATATACTGCAATTTTAGAAGAATCAGGTATACAGAAAATTCAAAAGGAAAAGAAAATACAGCTCCATATAGCTAGTTAGTGGAGAAGTCAATCTCTTAACTTCACATTATTTAAGAGGCAAAATAGAATATTCTGTTTATAAGAGATGAGGTAAGAAACAAACTAGGTACATTATACTTTATCAAATATTATTTGTTGTTGTAGCTCAGTTTTATAGATTGTGGGTTTTAAGTACAAGCAATATCTAAATGTATATTTCAGAAGGAATAAGATATCTTGGCTAAAAGAAAAATGAGAAAGAAAAATAAATTTTCATTTGGAGTCAATATTGTTAAAGCAAGTTGCATGTACATTGTAGTCTTATTTTTCCGCCAAAAGTTGTACTCTAAATTGAAATGTCATTGATACACTTTTATAAATCAGAACTCCTAGTTCATGTATATTTTATTCCGTATACCAATCCTTTTAGGACGTAATTAAATGCAAACAAACAGAAAAGAACTAACTGGAATCAGTGTGCCCTTCTGAATGACATCTCCGTCATACCTGCAAAGCCATCTCATCTAGGCTGCTGCACTCACGCTCATAAATTTGACAAGGCTGGTTGATTCCCATCCAAGCCCATTTACATTTAGAAATATGTAGCCATAGTAGATATTTTTTCCATTAATTTATAAAGTGCTTTAGTTACGATGAAAGGCAAAATGACTGGTTTGTTTCCAGAGCATAGGTTACTGTTATATTTGTATCTCAGTTTTGGTGCAGAGGTTTTTGAGTATTAACTAAAATCCAGGACAAATCTTGCTATGTTGCAGAAGAAAATATTTAGTTAGGATTGTGCAAAGCTGTCTGTGGTATCATCTTTTATTAAGGCCACTTAGGCCAATATATGGATAAAATGATTCATCCCTTCAACTCTACAAGCCATTATTTCTAATTAAAAACTATGCCATAAATACACATTTGATTATGGCATCTGTGTGGTAAATAAATTCAGGCTATCAGTAAAACACTCACCAAGGATGTTACCTTAAAAAATTACTTCATTTCCAAGTGTATCTTCCTAATTAAAATGACTATTTCTCATCCATATTTCTGAACAGCAATTTATAATAAATACAGAGTCTCCAAATATCCAATACTCAAGCAAGATGAAGTCCTAAATTTTAAAACTATGCTGCCTACTAGATTTAAAAAAATTAACCATTTACTGGTCTTTTCCCAATATATGTCTGAAAATCTATAGTTCTTTCATGGTCTATAAGAAAGGGTTAGGGTTAGAGGTAGATAAAACTGCAGGAATAACCTTTTCACTGACTCAAAGCTATCACAAGAAGGTTAAAACACAATTAAATTCCATCTCTTTTAAATTAGTATGTACACTGCCTATGAATATAAAAAAGGTATTTCAACATATATCTCAATGCAGACAACAATTCCAAGTACCTCTTTTCCAGCACATGTGATTGATTTTGTTTCCCCTTTAACCCTCTGCACCCATTTTGCCTCCCTCCTTATTTTGAGGAAGACAGCGCACAATGATGGAAAGACAGCAAATGTTGTGTTTCTCTAGATGAAGGAGTGAATGTTTATCTCAGAACCTAACAGGGAATAGGACTAACAGTTTCTTTCACAAAATTGCAATTTATAAATCTCAAGTCTCATCTATCAATGTCTTTAATGTCTTAATCTGATCTGGTTTATGTTACATTGCAACACTGTGATTGTGACCTGTACACTAATGAAATGATATTGACTCTATCTTTTGGTTGAAAAGTTAAATATATGCTTAGAGATCAAGTTAAACCCAGATCTAAAACTAGGTATAACTACCAATAGCTAGAAACAGTTATAATTCAAATAGATTATCTCACCCCAAAAAAAGGTCCTTTTTTCATAACCCTAGAGCTATGTGTGCTGAATCTGTCTTTGTGTGTGTGTGTGTGTGTGTGTGTGTGTGTATGTAATAAACACATATAGACAAATAGATAATCAAAGATAGATACAACTAATGTCAAAGATACTGCTAAAACATTTTACAAGTATTAATTCACTTGATTGTAATGATATACTCAAGCAGACACTATTAGCATACCAGTTATACAGATAACGAAACTGGAGCAGTAAGACTTGACTATGCCAAGTAGGCGAGCTGTTAAGTAGCGAAGACAGCATGCTCCAGGTTTACTCCCACCCTGTGTAAAAATACACTGCCTCTAAATATTTGAACATGAAGTAATTTTATGACACTAGATTTTTTCAATGTAAAACATATAATATCTTTTTTTTTTTTTTTTTTC
>PVIH01012947.1:0-60955 GCA_004025045.1 Sigmodon hispidus | reverse complement strand
CTCCTTAAGAGCCAAAAAAAATTGGATGTGAGGTTGAAGACTCCATCCTTGTATAACCTTTAATTCCTACCTTAAAAATCTTCTTGGAGCCCTTACCAAACAGCCCCAGCTTTGCTAATGCTTTTACTTTCACTTTGAGCTCAAGTTTGCAACTGCTGTTGCTTTCACTTTAAGCCTAAGGTTGCCGTGCGTCCTTTAAGCTCAAGGTTGCCATGCGTCCACGGCTACAAGAGGTTACACTCACTCGTCAGTGAGCTCCCTCTTCTCCGCCTTATCTACAGGTCAGAGCTACCCGCTTTTATTGCGGATCCCAATTTACCTGGGACTTACCGGTCGACCCCCCCGACTGCAGAAAGTTCTGATGCCTGAAGCTCGCAGAAGTTGCTCCCAGTGCGGGCCACCACTTGTCGCGCGCACCCTTGCCAGCAAGGAAAGCACAACATCCAGGATCTTCTTTCAGCAGTTTTATTCGGGACCTTTACAATTGTTCTCTCTTTGTTCTTCTCTCTGCTTCTCCTTCTCCTCCCCGGGAAACCCCGCCCACTGACTAGAAACTCTCAGGGCATCCAATCCCAATTAAGCCATGTGGGCACAGCTCATAGGTCCACATATGCAACAGCAAACCACACCCCAGGCTCAAGCCAAATAAGGAGTTGTTTATCAAAGAGAGCACTCACCCACGGGGGGTGGAGGCTGGAAATCAGCACCATCTCTAGGGCGCAGCAGCAGGCAGCTCTCTACACAGACGGAATTCTAACACATGGGAAACAGAGATGGGAGGATGTTTGAGACCAGCCCGGCTACAAGAGATACTGCCTTGAAACAAACACAAATAACAATGGAGACTCTGCAGCCAGGGAAGGAATAAATCTGATGCCTTTTCTTGCTATGAGCATGGACTCCTATGGGTCTGTACACAGATTTTTTTTTTTTTTTTTTTGGAAGGAGACAGAAAAGATAAGGGAGGTTCTGAGTGAGGTGGGTAAAAACTGGCACTACCCTGCTCAGGTAGGAGCCTGGAAGGTCAGGAGAATATTGTACAGCTGTCTAGAAAACTGTAACTGAGGGGCTGGAGAGATGACCCTGTAGTTAAGAGCACTGACTGTTCTTCTGGAGGACCTGAGTTCACAGCTAGCAACTATGTATAATTCCAAGATCTGACACCCTTACACAGTTATACATGCAGGCAAAACACCAATTCACATAAAATAAAAATAAATATTAAAAAAAAAAGAAAAGGAAGGTTCAATGATCATAGAGATGATGCAGCCCAAGGTCAGGTGACCCCAGAGGGGATCCACAATAGTGGATATACAGGAGAGTTCATCCACAGGCCTGAGTGGGAAATCAGAGAGAGGAAGAAGGAAGCTGAAAACTGGCTGTGGGTGGGATTCATATATCACCCTTATTAATCAATGGCTCTTTCAAAACCATGGGTTGAGGAAGAACTTAGAGGTCTCTGTACATACCCAGTGTGGCTAGTCTTCACATTATTACCCAAACTGGCCTTGAACTTGTTATATACTTAAGGACAACCTTGAACTTCTGATCCTCCTGCCTTTACCTCCCAAATGCTGATAGTACAAGTATGTACCACATTCACACGTGTAGTGATATATTGCATATTTTAAAAAGCTTGTCTTAAAATCAGAGCACAGAGTCAAACCAGAAGGTCAGGGAGTGGTGACCCACACCTTTAATCCCAGCACTTGGGAGGCGGAGATCCTCTATACCTCTGAGTTCAAGGCCAAACAACCAGATGGTGGTGGCACACACCTTTAATCCTAGCACTAAAGACATTGAAGGAGAAAGTGAGTTAGCTGGGCAGAGAAAGAGGAAGCTGGAGTTTGGCCCTTTGCCTGAAACCTGATACCTTTAGGCTGAGAACTCAGAAGTTGAATCTGAGGATTCATGGAGACTGGATCTATACTTTTTGGCCTAAGGAGTTGGCTAGATGAGTAGTGGCTGTGGTTTATTTCTCTGTCTCTCTGATATTTCAGCTTTGCCCCAATATCTGACTCCAGGTTTTTATTATAAAGATTGTGAGTGGTACTATTGAGGTATAGATTACTAAAGTCACACCACACACACACACACACACACACACACACACACACACACACACACACAGAGCCATCAGTAGATGGTAAGAGGCAGTTCTGTGTGTGAGTGTGAAAAGAGTCCTTGAGGATTTCAGGAGAAGATGGATGTGGTGGTGCATACCTATAATGTCAGCACAGGAGTCTGAGGCAGAAGAATCTTGAATTTCTTGTCAGTTTGGGATACATAGTTAAGACTTCCTTCTCAAGAAGTTTGATCAGGACATAGTTTCAGGGATATCCTTAGTTCTATGGTAATTTTCTCACATTTTCCAACATTTGTTTGTATAAAATATTGAATAGCACATGCTTTTCACATTTTCCAGTTCAATTAGATAAAACTGACAATCACAGTGCACAACATTTGATGGTTTAATAGAAAAATTTCTCCTTTAAAAACTCCCTGAGTCCTGGATACCTGATGTGCAGTGCTGTAACTGTATTAACAATGCAGCATTGTATTGGGTACTTGACATCTGCTAAGAGAGCAGATCTTAACCTAAACAAGATTAAAGACAAAGGGCAAAACTCAAAGGCTATTTCAAGACTGAAATTTGAATAGTTTACATGTATTTTCTCTTAGAAGATGAGAATACAAACATCAGACACATGCTTAGGACATATGTGGATGTTTGCTTTGCTGAGGATGTTGTGGAAAGGCAAGCAGACTCTTCTCCCAGTGAACTGGGGGTTGATTCTTGTGACTAATAGTGTGCTGATGTTTTCATGAGTGACTGGCTTGTTCCTCTTTTTTTGTGGATCAATGTGAGTTTTGTCTACTCTTAGTATTTAAGAACCTCACTGTATATATCTATATAATGGCTTCTTTCACTTATATTGTTAACTTTGCATTATTAAATTTCAGTTAAAACCATTCTTTCCCCATATTTCTGTGCACGCAATGATTATGGACCTATTTTCTGTCAATCATTAATCTATCTGTATATCTTATCTATTTGTCATCTATCTATCTATCTATCTATCTATCTATTCTATTCTATTCTCCATTCTCTTACTTTATGGGTAATTTCTGAATCTTCATCCTTGGAAAGCATGCTGTGATTTACAGTGTCACAGAGCATATGACCCCCCTGCCCCAGGAATGACTCTTCTGACAGCATAGCAGGTATCTATGGATCTCTGGGTGTTGTACTCCTATGTTTTCAGCCATGAACTCAACAAGGGCTCAGGAGTAGAGCATATGATCTAGGCACAGTCAGTTATTTCCCAACCATAAGGATGGGCTCAGAGATGAGCATGTGATCCCCACAGACCCAATGGCACTCCAGGAGTGGTGGGCTGCAGCTGGACTTCTGAGAGCTTTACACATTGTCCTAGAAGGATTTTACAAACAAGTCATAAGACGAACATTGGAAAAACCATCTTGTCCTCACAGGATGCCACAGAGTGACCCATGAGGAGATCAGAAAGGAACCAAAGGTTGAAGCAGCAGAAAACTGAACAAAGCTGAGTTTTGGCAAGCTCTTCAGAATTCTACTTCATCCTGGTCCCACCTGATCTTCCATTTGTTAAACCAGTCCTGCACTACCGCTATATGCATGTGCAAACACGCATCTAAAGATGCACATACACAAGCACAATCCACTTTTAGGTCTGTTTTTAGTCAGCGTAGAGTTACCTAGAGGGAGCCTGTTATTTTCTATTTGTGTGTTTTTGCCTCTACTATGAGTTCTTGGGATAATAAGAGCCTACATAAATGGAGTGAGTATTCTCTTGTTCGAGGCCCCATCTTACAGGCTTTACAATGGTTGTGAAGTGTCAATGGTTGTAAAGAAGATTCTGTTTTAACCTTCAGTTTCTCATGGCACTAAACTGAAGAGTGACCTGACCAAAGCAGAAGAATTCTTAGTTTGATCAGTCAACAGAAGATTCAGGGCTTAGTCTTTGCTTCCAGAGTCAAGGCTGTATCACAACACCTGTATTGAAACTCTGTTTATGTGTAGTTTTGTGGTGTGTATTGTTTTGTGTGATGAATGTGTGTGACTCGCACTTGGGAATGTACAGGTATGCACTTGAGAAGGCAGAGCTAGATGTCAAGTGCCTTCTTCTACCTCCTCCTACCTTATTGGCTTTTGACAAGGTCTCTGCTGAAGTGGAAATTCATTGTTTCAGCTAGCCTGGCTGGCCAGTGAGCTTTTAGAACCCTCCTGTTTCTGCTCCTGGTGCTGAGATACCAACCATGAAGAGCCACACCCAGTTTTCCCCTTCAGTGCTGGAGATTCAAACTCCCTTTTTTTTTTGTTCTTGAGGGACAAGCACACTATCATTGAACCAACTCTTGAGATCCCTCTTTTTGTGACTCTTAATTTTCTTGATTTATTCTGAAAGTTAAAAATGTACTTGATGGGGTCTCAGAAAGCCCTGAGAAACCTTTTTTAAGATCCATGTATCTCAAGATTTGGATCTGAGAGCCTTGTACAAGGCATCATCAGAAGACTGACTCCTAGAGGCCGTTGTAAGTTGAGAATGAGGCTAGGGGTAGAGTTTAGTTTGTAGAGTGTGTGACTAGCTTGTGTAAAAGCCTGGATTTGATACCTAGCCCTGCACACAACCTGGCATGGTGGCACTCATATACTATGCCAGCATATAGAATGTGGAAGGAAGAGAATCACATTTCAGGTCATCCTTGGCTGTTTGGTGAGTTTAAAATATTTTAGACTCTAACTGAAAAGTCAACAGAAAAACAAAAAGTTCTGAGAGATGTTTTATAGGGGACTAAGGTGTGTGTGTAAACATGTGTATGAGTATACAAATTCCCTGGGGGAACTTGAGAGTTTTTTCTTTCTAATGAAAGTCTCTGATTTTAGGAAGCCTGGTCTATTCTTAACTGGGAGCATATGAGGCAAAGTGAGTGATGGAATAACATTATCTTAGATATTTTGATATGGTACTAAGAGGCAACAGACAGCCTTTACGGGCTTCAGGTAGGGTTGACTGCAATTCTGGAGGTCAGAATAAAACATGCCTCTTAGTGTTCCTCCTCCTGTGCATGGTCAGTGCACACTCACCTAAGTGAGGTCATCTAGCTAACATCTGTTACACCAATTCAGATTGTAAGAAAAGAGACTCTGAGCCAAATATCAGGGAAGGCTGAAATATCACAGAGAGGAAGCACCACAGTCAATGATGCTTCTTACCCAGCTGTCTTGCAACTTCCTTAGCCTTGTTCCTGGTGGCTTCTGCCCCTAGTGGGTTCCTAAGAGGTGTTAAATACCCTTCTTGTCAGCTGTATCCCATGCAAGTTAGGATTGAAGGTGTGAACTACTCTATTTCATAGCTAGCCTTGCACTCACAGAAACAGAGGAAGTTCTGTCTCTGGAGTTCTGAGATTAAGGATTAAAGGTGTGTGCTATTGAATCTCAGCTGTTTGTCGTTGTACTCAAGGATCAAGAAATTCCTGAGCTGTCTGCCTAGGATTTGACTGTGTGCTTTCTCTTCAATATTTAAGGTTTTATTAAATATGTAATATATTATCACAACATCCACCAATTAAACAGTAGAAGGTGTGCCTGAAGTTCTAGGTTTGTTGCACAGTCATAAACCAGGCTTTGTGGCACACACTTTGGAGATGGAGGCTGGAGATCAGAAGTTTGAAGTCATTTTACCTACATAGTGTCTCTGAAGTCAGTCAGAGCTACACAACACCCTGTGTCAAAATTTTTTTTCCAAGAACAATTTATTTTTTTCTTATTCCCCTTCTTGGGTGGGGTGGCATGTGCCTTTAATCTCAGCGTTTGGGAGACAGAGGCAATTAGATCTGTGAGTTGGATGCCAGCCATGTCATCCATACATGTCAGGGCTACATATCAAGACTCTATCTAAAAAAAAAACCTCAAACCCCCAATCCACAAATGAAAAACAATCAGAATTCCCTGTATCCATCTCTATCTTGGCTCATAGTATTGCTCAGTCTTCTGCCATCTAAGTTGGAAAACATCAGATTCTTCTTGGTTCTTCCTTTCTTCCCCCTCTCCTTGCAGACCCTGCTCACAGTTCCACTTGTCACCATGATACTTCCAGCTTGGTACTGGGTACATAGAAGAGGAAGGACTAGCTGAAGAGCTGTTACCAAGACTGTAGCCCCTGGAGCCCTGTGACTGTGATACCTACCACTTTTGGAAAAGGAGTTGGGTGGCCAACAGCTAAGATGAAAAATTTGTTTGGTCAGTCTGTCCTGCCACTAGGCATAGTCCTGCCAGGGCTGATAGGCATAGATTTCTGTTCCTTCATCTCACCACTAGCCTCGATATAAGCCCAATCACAGCATTATGGAGTAGTTAGGGAGGAGAAGGCAAGTATTATTTTGCTGTTGTTATTATTGCACTACGGATTGAACAAGCATCCTACAGCATGGTATTACACTACTGAGTCACACTCCCAAGCTCCCTCTCTTTTGGTTTTTGATATAGTGTCTTACTATAAAAGACCCAGGAAGGCCTTGGGCTCACTATATGCCCTATGATGGCACTGATCTCAAGGTGATTCTTCTGCCTCAGCTTCCTAAGTCCTGGAATTATAAGTGCCTATACTACAATGCCTGAGGTTGAGAGGGGGTCTCAATAAGTTGCTCAGACTGGCTTTGAACTTGTGGTCTTTTTGCCTCAGTCTCTTGAGTACTTAGTACTTACTATAGACATGAATTACTGTGTCCAGCCCATTTGTACATCTTGAAGAGTTATTTTGTCAATTTCCTATGTGCAAAACTATTTTTCAAAAGCATTTAAAACATTCAAAATGGTGCAGATCTGTAATACCAGGTCCTTGGGCAACTAAGGCATGATGCTATGTGTGCTTAGGCTATGGAGCAGGCCTTAGGCCAGTCTCTCCCACCCTCCAAAAAAAAAAAAAAAAAAAAAAAAAAGGGAAAGAAAGAAAGAGGAAAGGGTGTGTAGCTTAGGGGTAGTGTTGGTGTTCCCACTTAGCATGAGCAAAGTCTTGGGTTCAATCTGTAGATGTGAAAAGGGAAAGATTTTATTTGAGGATTTGAATCTGTGAGACTGTATTGAGAGTGTTCCCCACAGTCATATCTAAGCATCCTGGAACTTTTTAGCCAGTTAGCCAGGCACATTGGCTTCTGTTTGGTATTCAATAAAGCCACAGAACTTGGAAGTCATAAAAAATTCTTAGTTTTTCTTTTACGGTGTTCCAAAGACAACTTATCTTTCCTGTTCGGTCACAGGAAAGGAGCTAAGAGACCTGAGCTTCAAGTGCTTTGGTCTTCCAGGCCTCCTGAGTGATGCAAAGCACTCCTTCCTTCATGACCAGAGCCCTGTGGACACAGGCAAGTGGATTCTACCTGAGCAGACACCTTGTCTGGAGGGCGCAGGGTGGATTTCAGTTCTAGCTTGCTCCTTGGGCCAAGTGCAGAAAAATGTCCACAGACTCTGCTTTTCTTCCAGGTTTTAGACACCGCCCTGCCATAAGTAAGTTGTGTGATTTTGTCTCTGCTTAAGATTTTCTCAACATGGAAGAGTAAGTCCTGTTTTAGAAGTGAGGTCTCTGGGTAGCAGTCTTGCTGAGTGTGACCTTGAGCATGTTTCTGATCTCTGTAGGGTTGGAAACTGGAGATTTTCTTGGCAGCTACTATGCTTCAGAAAGCCTGGGATTCAGAATCTTTAGACTTTGCAGTGGAGTTTGTTTTTAACAGCCTACCTCTGTTTTTCTCCTCTTATTGAAACTCAGTCAATTAGTCAATCTTCTGCTTTTTTATTTTGCTCTATTTGTCAAACGGAGATAAGAGAATTCTTAGAGAGGTCTGAGAGGGTAAACTAATTAATGGTCATAAAATCCCAGTGACCACGTGCCTGCTAAGTGGTCATGACTCTAAACAGATCTTTGTAGCTTCTCAGCCGCTGTTTCCTGAGCGACAGCATCTCAGTGTCATTTACAACCTTTCTTTCTCTCTTTCCTTCTCTCTCTCTCTCTCTTTCTTTCCTTCCTTCCTTTCTTCCTCCTTCCCTTTCATTAAACAGAACATCTAGAATCAACAGATGATGCCCTCGCAAGGGCCAGAACACTGGCAAGGGAGTGGCTGGAGACGGAGCCAAAGTATGAGCTGAGAGAGGAAGCCACTGACTAAAAAGGGCTTCTATGGAGTAGAGATCATGGAGTGCAGAGCTCCTGGGAGCTGGTAGGATTAGATAGTGACAGAAGTTTAGCCCAAGGCTAGCAGAAGCACCTCTGGCTGTGTGCCTGTTGTGGGGTTTGGAGGTCCTTGTCCTTCCCTCTTCCTTATGCATGTGAGGGAGAGACAGGTGGCAGCCATCAGGAAGTCAGAACACACTTCCTTCAGAGTTCTCACTGCGGGACTGAAGATCCTGACCAGCTCATCAAAAATATTGTTTGAGTATTTCACTTCTTAATCTAAACTGTGCCCTGGATAGTTCAACACTCCAGATCTTGGGTAGCATGCTTTATAATAGAACACAGGATGGCTGAGAGCATGGCTCTTTAGATATTTTATATAGATATTTTGATACCCAAGCATGAGGACCTGAGTTCAAATAACCAGATTCCATGAACTAAAAGGTAGGTATTGCCTCACATACCTTCAATGTTGGAGGGCAGAGTCAGGTAAAAGAAGACCCTGGAGCCTTTGGGTAGGCCATCCTGCTAGCTTTGACTCAGTGAGGTACCCTGTCTCAAGAAATTAAAGAGCAGAGTAATAAAGCAGGACATTCAATATCCTCCTCTGGTTTCCCTATGTGTGAGCAAGGTTAGACATCCCCTCCCCCAACACAAAGAAAACATGAGTATGTGCTGCTGGCTGTGTCCAGGTTTGGATTCTTCCTTGCAGCCTTTTTAAATCTTTTCAGTGGAAATTAATCCCTTTTTAATACCTCTGTAGACCAATAGCTTTCTAGACCACCATACATTAGACACAGAGAACCTTCCAGACTCTCCAGTACAGGCCACTCAGTTGTTTTATGAGAGGGAGCTGCTGAGAGTTTCTGTCCAGGGTTAGGGTAACGCAGTCAGAATGGCTCAGCCTCTGCCCATCTTGAGGAAGGTGTAGAATTTTGGGGTACTCATGGGCCATGTGTTCCTCCATTGTGGCAGACGCTTGGCCCTGACCACCCTGGTAGAACCTCCATGTAACCACATCTACCACATGTGGTTGTGGCAGCTTGGCAAACAGTGGCTTGTGTAGGGACTGGAGGGTTGGCAGTAGAGGAAATGGAGTTCTTATGGGTCCCACCCTTCTAGGCTGTCCAGTACTCTCTGTGCCTTCTCGAGATCTCCTTCCATGTGCCCCACATCTAACTCTCACTTGGACATGGTACAGTGCCTTTGAAGATCACTGTCTACTTCAGCAAGCCTCTGGCAACAGGTCCAGCTGGTAAGCCAGTCTATTCTGGAAACTTAGATCTAGGTGCCCTCTGAATGGCTTCTCCAAGTTGTATTCCTGGTAGGCACTATTCAGTTTTAGCTCCTCAAAGGCAGACGACATACAGCATTCATCTACAAGCTCTTTACATGTCTAAATAACACTCAGAGCATACAGGTTTCAATAGCTACTTTAAAAACTGAATTGTACTACTTATTATGAAAAAGGAATATGGGGAATTTCAGGATGATTTTTATTCTGCATTTATTATTCAGGCAAATACTAGTGTGTCTTCTTGATTTAGCATTCTCTATAAAGCCAGTTTTCCTTTTGACATAAAGGCGTGAGTTAGCTTATTTTATAACTTAGTTATGCCACTGGAGAAAGCAGATGGCAGTGACAAAAGGGAAAAAATGAAATGAAATTAAGTTTGTTTGGCACAGGGGAGGGCTAGGTCCATTTAGAATGAAGGGTAGTGAATGATGCAGCAGAATGATGGAACAGTACACTGTGTGAGCTGACCTGTGGGCAGATTCTATTCTGTTCTCTCCCTCAGATGGGTCTTCTCTGAAAGTCCCTTGCTGTGGAGCAGGTAAAGTCCTTGGTCTCCTTATCTCACCAAGAACACTAAATATAGTAACCGGTGACCTGTCCTGTAATTTGGTTGAACTTTGTCGAATGATGTAGCTGTCAGCAGATCCTTTGGCTGCAATTCTTACCATATAATTTGCTAAGGAATATTTACCTTTGCACTCTGTGTAGAGTGCATTCCATGTACCCAGACAGTGGAGGCACATGGCTATATTTTCATGCTCTTTATGGGAAAGAGTGTGTTGATCCCTGAGTCAAGTGTTTTCGTCCTAAAGTGGGAAAATGTGGGATTCAAAGATCTGAAGCATTCTAGATATGTCTTTGCTTCAAGAAGTTGTCACGCCAAGTGTGGTGGCATGTGAGGGTATTCCCAGCATGCAAGAGGTGGAGGCTGGAGGATCTGGAAATCCTCCTGGATCTAGGTCACCTTTAGCTACATGGGAAATTTAAGGCCAGCTGGGCTCCATGCTCCATGACACACTGTCTCTAAAAATGAAAACAAAATTTAAAAAACTAGAAGCTGCCATATGACCCCTCTCTGCTCACAAATGAAAATATGGTGTCTGGGAAGGTGGGATATGCCAAGACAGGTCTTACTATGAGCTCAGAGTGACCTTGAACTCTTCATTCTCTTGTCCCAGCCTCTGAAGTGTGGAGCCATCATACCTTACTACAAGTGACCATTTCCATTTTTGCTTCAACTTGTATTTTGCTTCTTTCTGTGTATCAAATATGTTAGATCAAGTAAAATTTGTTTTAGTTGCATTCACTGGTTTGGCGGATTACTGGGGTTTGTCCTGCTATGGCACCCCATCCACTGTAGAGATATCAGGCTCTTCCTATGCTACAGTTCATGGGGTGATTCTTAAAGGGTTTATCTTGATATAAAAGAGGATTTCATAGAATGGTTGCATCCAACATATGACATAGCAACCTCTCATTGTTGCAGTCCTATCAGGAAGGAATGCTTTGTGTTGCAAGGTTGCTGACTAACTACCTTAAACACAGTGACAATTATCTCACATACAAGTGGGTGAGCAGAAGTTCAATGATGTCTTTAGAGTCCAAGAACTTTCTGCTCTGTCACCCTCGAAGATTTAGCTTGCAGACTGTCTCAAGCTGTCTGTTTTGTTACTAGGCAACTGCAAGGAGAATGGGTTCGAACTAATGGCATCCATTTACTTATTTTTCTTTTTGAAGGAAATACATTATTTTAGAAGCTTCTTTACCTCTTTCCTTCAATCTGGGGGGCTTCTAGCATATTTTCTTTCAGTCATATACTTATGCTTGTCTAAAAGGGGACCAGAAAAACATTCTTTTTCTGGTCAGATGAAAATGGACAGAAGTAGTAAGTCAATAAAGCTTCATTATAATGTTGTTCTGGAGTATGTATATTACCACTTTCAGTATTATTTTGTATCAATGTTCAATTATGTTTCATGATCTTATCCATCTTCCCAAGTTACAGGGTCAGTTTCTCTGAGTAGAAGTCAAAAGAATTCCCTGGTTGTGGCAAATGCAGCTCAATGAGAGGAACATCTAAAATTATGGGCAAAATAGGCCAGTTACATAAGTTCTCCATGTCTGTTTCCTCAAGAGTTAATGAGGATAATGATACCTTATTGTTGCGAAGAGTTAGATTTGCAAGTCCCTGAGTCTTTCTGGCTTACAGTCAGTGCTTAGTGTAATTGTCATCATCAGCACCATCAGCAGCAGCATCATCATCATTCTCATCATGGTCATGTCACAGACATCATCAAAATGCGAGGTATTTGAATACAGACCTTAGGAACTGAGTTATAGTACAAAAGAACAGTCAAGCCTGAGAGGTGAGAATTGGTTTAGTAGGAAAACATGAGAATGAATTATGCAACATATGTTCCTTAGTGGGGAGGAAAATATTCCTTTTATTGCTGTGATCTCCTTGGGGAGGAAAGGTTTATTTCAGCTTAGAGCTTATAGACCATCATGAAAGGAATTCAGGGTAATGAATCCAAGTCTGGGGCCTGGTGGCAGGAACTGAAGCAGAGGCTATTGAAGAATGCCAGCTATCGGCTTTCTCGCTCCATGCTTTTCTATACAACCTAGCTGATGGCAGGGAATGATGTTCACAGTGGGCTGGGCACTCCACATCAATCACTAAACAAGAAAATGCTCCACAGAGTTATCTACTATATGCCAGTCTTTATTTATCTATTTAAATTAAGATATAATTATATCATGTTCTCCCCTTCCCTTTCTTCCCTCCCTTGCCCTAACCATTTCTTGGTTCCTCTCAAATTTATTGCCTTTTTGTTTTGGTTTTCAGGACAGGGCTTCTCTGTGTAGCTCTGGCTGTCCTAGATCTCAGTGATCCACCTCCTTCCACCTCCTGAGTGCTACCATGCCTGGCTTCATTGCCTCTTTTTAATTGTTGTTAATGATCTTTCTCTCTAAATACAACCTATTGAGTACATTTAGTGATGCTTCAATATATATGATTTCAAGATTGACCACGTGGTATTGGATAACCAGTTAGGGAGTACATGTCTGAGGATACTAATTCTTCTGACCTCAGCATTCTGTAGTTGTCCTGTAGGCAAATCTGATTGAAGCATTTTTTTTTTTCCAGTTGAGGTTCCCTCTTCTCAGATAATCCTAGCTTGCATGAAAAGCTATCTAGCACAGTGTGGCACATCATTTAAAGAGACTGCTGCTCATAGTTAACAATATGAATGATTCGGGCTGAAGAGATGGCTCAGTGGTTAAGAGCACTGACTGTTCTTCTGGAGGACCTGAGTTCAATTCCCAGCATCTACATGGCAGCTAACAACTGTCTGTAATTCCAAGATCTGACACCCTTACACTGTTATACATACAAGCAAAACACCAATTCACATAAAAATAAATATTAAAAACAATATAAATGACTCATAAATGGAGATTTATTTTTAAACTTATGCCTTAAACATATCTCCTGGAGGAAGCGTATTGATACTAGGGTTGGTGAGATAGATTAGTGGAGGAAAGAAATGCTAGACCCAAGTTTCTGGAGAGGAAGAATGGGGTGGGATTCTTCTGGCTGTGAGTGTCATGGTAAGAGTACCATAGATTCATCAGAACTATTTGCTATAAAAGCCCACAGAAGACTAGCTTCTCACTTTGATCTTCCCTGACCTGCTTTGACTGAGTATGTGGTGTGATGTGTATAGGTGTGTGTGTTCTATGAGTCACTGGGGATGCCCATTAGCAGTGCTCATTTATATATCAGTATCTCTATATAGGATGGACATTCAAGTTCACTAGCTTGTATAAACCCTAATCCATTGGGAACTGAGATTTTAGATGCCATAAAGATACATAACAAAACTGAGATGCTTTTCTCTTCTCTAGGCTCAACAACAGCTAACTACCAAATAGATGTCATTCATTATATCAGCCACTGCTAGTTGTCTATTACATGGATCTCTCTTTTCCTCGGGAAGATATCCGATGGTGGTTAACATTCAACATATAGGCCAGATGCTGTTAGTGATACTAACAGCTCAAGGCACAAAGCAACTCAGGAGATAGGTCATTCCCATTTTCATAGAAGAAGAAACCGAGTCAAGTAGCTTATAAATTTGTAAAAATGACTGCTTTGGGAAAGAAGTAGCTTGTCTTAAACATGAGCAAATGGACAGTGCTAACTGCTATGATTTCAGAAAGACTAGGACAGTTGATTTCCGGGAGTTGTTCTTACAGAGTGCTTCATTCTAAATTTTCCATGAAGAAATAGAGTTTAATGAATTGTTAACCTAAACCCTTCACCCTAAGATAGAGACCTGGGGGAAAGTGATGAACCACCCCCACGCTTTTTCTCATATGCATTAGCTAACAGCTTATGCAAGACTTCTCTTTGCTCTGACCACACATACAGCATAAAATGACTAACAGCTGGCTATATGGCTTATTTTAACAATTCAGACTCAACAGAGGGGTTTTAACTGAGGGGAGACTACTGAGAAAAAGACTTTAAACAGAGGCCTGAGCTTCTGATGGATAAGTGGATAATCATGGGACAGGTGGTTATCAGCACTGGCCAGGCTGTGGAAGTGCTAATGACTGGCTTCCTTCCACCCAGGAGCCATTCACCCCGAATGGGACAGAGTACAGATGGGTGGGAATATAAGTGTGAGAAGTGTGGAGTCTGGTCAATGAGTGATAAATTAAAATCCAAGTCAAAATCAGGGCCCTGTGGGCACAACAATTCTTATTTCAACTGTCTACAGTACCATGTAAACTCTATTAGGGCTTCTTTGTGGACATTGTTTTGGAAAGGTCTGGAGCAATAGTTCAGCAGTTAAAAGCGCTGTTGCTGTTGCAGAGGGTCCATATTCGATTCCCAGCACTCACACAGTACAGTATGGTCACATTTATCTATACCTCCAGTTCAGGGGATCAAATGCCCTTTTTTGACATCCCTAGGTACCAACCAGGCCTGAGTGAGGTTCATAGACATCCAGACAGACAAAACACAACACTCATGCACATAATTAAACCTTTTTTGTTTTGTTTTGTTTTTCAAGGCAGGGTTTCTCTGTGTAATAGCTGTAGCTGTCCTGGAATTAGCTTAGTAGACTAGTCTTGGCCTTGAACTCACAGAGATCTTCCTGCCTCTGCTTCCTAAGGGCTAGAATTAAAGATGTAAGCCGCCACTGCCTGGCATTATTAAACATTTAAAGATTTTTATTATTTAAAATTGTTTTAAATATGTTTTATACATATACAGAGAGAGAGACAGAGAGAGGCAGAGAGAGATAAAGAGAGGCAGACAGAGAGAGAATGCATGTGCGTGTGTGCATGCAAGCCATAAGAGGCCAGAGGTGTCGTCTCCTTCCCCTAGGGGAAGCTGCATTTACAAGAAGTTGTGAGCTGCCCAATGTGGATGCTGGGGACCAAAGTCTGGTCCTCCATAGGAACAGTGTACTGTTAACCATAGAACTGACTCTCTAGTCTAACTGGGTTTACATTTAACTGCCAGACAATCAGGACTGCAGGCTGTGGCAGGGTGTTCAGATCCTCATCATTATCTTCTTGACCCTCACTTGACCCCCAAGAAATAACTTCTTTTCCTAAGCTCTAAAGAAAGTCTGGATGATAATAATAACTTGTTCACTGATGTTAATTGTGTATGTCCAGCAACAGTGGTGGGGACAGCACACTGGACAATTAGAGTTTTTCTCTCTCAGAACTTACATGGAATGAGTAAGCCATGCAAGAAGTAGATGCACAGATCCAGATGTACTAAGTACCACAAAGACAGACAGACAGGCAGGCAGGCAGGCAGGCAGCTAGGAAAAAGTTGGCTTTCTGAGAAGCTGACATTAGAATAGAGACATAGAGGGTCCTGACTAGAGAAGAAGGCATGGACATGCTGGAAGCGGGGAGAACATTCCAAACAGAAGAACCCTTAGGAGCGAAGCTGCTGGGGCAGAAACAGGAGAGCAGTGAGGACGGAGCCCAGGAAGCTGGACAGACACGCCGCTGCACTAAAGGAAACTAAGATTTCTGTTTCTCACTCTCAGGTCAAGCTAGCTTATTTGAAAAACATTTACAGCCACTGCCATTGTGAGCACAGCTTTAGGGAAAAGCATCCTTCCCCAGCTTAAGTCACTGGGAGGCTGGCGAGATGGCTCAGCGGTAAAGGACATTGTTCTTGAAGAGGGTCTGGGTTGGGCTCCTAATGCCTACAAGATGATTTACAATCCTCCATAACTCAAGTGTCAGGGAGCCGGGCCTTCTTCTGACCTCCATGGGAACGAGGCACACGCGTGATTCATGTATATACTATGAAGGCGAAGCATTCACACACAAAATAAATAAGTCTTTTTATAAAGCACCATGTTTCATTGTATTTTTACTTTTAAAATCTTGCTATATATCTCAGCCTTAAAAGCAAGTAATTTCTCAAAAATGTAATATCTATCACCTATCTTTATAATTCTGTCTTTCTTAGTTATTACTTCTCTCAATTTTCTCCCTTGGATTTCCTTTCTCTCTTCCTTCCTTATTCCTTTCCTCTTCCCTCTCTTTCTTCCTTCTTTTCTTCCTTTCCTTATTTTCTTTTTCCTTCTCTTTTTTTGACATAGAGTCTCACAATGTAGACCATACTGACCTTAGACTTACAGATACTGGGGCTGGAGAGGTGGCTCAGCGGTTAAGAGCACTGACTTACAGATATCATCTGCCTCTGCCCCCCAAGAGCTAAGATTAAAGGTGTGCACCGTCACTCTTAGCTTTTGCAATTCCTGAAGAAACAAAATCCATTTCTGGAGTCTTAACGGCAGTCTGGGAGTACGGGGCTTCCTTCTGAGACTAAGTCCTTTGGCAGCACCCAATAGTTTTTCTCTGGTTGTTAGTAATTAAAACAAACAAGCAGAAAGACTTATATTATTCCATCTCACTGCCAAATTGAATATTGCTCAACTCAAAATTAAACGTACACACACCCATAAAACTAGCCAAACCGGCTATTAGAATTACATAAAGTTCCTTGTGTTCATTAGCAGGCTGCCTTTCATGGATTTATCCTGTTTGGCATATACATCAAAGTAACAGTCATAATGACTCCCAAAAAAATTTGGAGCATGTAGAAGTGGAAGCATTTTTAAGATTTTTGTTTGTTTGTTTGTTTCCAGTTTCACTGAAAGAAGTAGTATTGTCTTGTGATATACAATTTATGGGGCAGAGTACCAATTTTTGATATTTTGTCAAACGTGGTACTGTTAGCTCCAAGTCACCTAAACATGGCAGACATGATTCACTCAGCCTTGTATATCTTGGGAATTTTGTCGGAATGCCAGCCTTGATCTCCTTGGCCATTGATTCATTTGCTAATGTGATTAATAGTCTGAGAGCCAGCCATGATAGCCATTAATACAGACTTTTAGAAGATTCTTAGCTTTGTGGCCCTGGGGATACATTCATTTGCACTCAGGCTAGGTCTGTGGCTCTAGGGGTTTGTTCGTTGCACTCAGGAGGGTGGGCACAGAGCTTGTCTTCTTATTCTTAGCACTTTTGCTTCAACTATGAGAATGACTGTCTCTCGGGATGCTCACAGCATTTCATCTTCTTTACACAGCATAGCAATTCAGTAGTAGATAGATTAAGGGATTAAGACACTAATGAAGGGCAAAATTTTACCAAGAAAATGTAGCTCAAATTTATAGATCTGAAGAGTATGTGGGGTAAAAATATTTAGCTTTTATTCATTGATCAAAGGCATGCCTTTGAAACCTCTTCTTTCCCCCTCCCTCCCTCCCTCCCTTTCTACCTCCCTCCCTCTTTCCCTTCTGCAGGGTCTCATGAGCCCAGGCTGGCCTCAAACTCACAACATAGACATGAATGAGATTGAATTCCTGGTCCCCTTACTTCCTGAGTGCTGGAATTACAGTTATGTGTCACTATGCCTAGTTTTAGGCAGAATTAAGAGAATCAAATTTGGAATTATATGTAAATTAGGTACCAAATGAGCTACATCTCCAGTCTAAAACACAGGGTTTTTTTTTTTTTTTTTTTTTTTTTTTTTTTTTTTTTAAGGCAGGGGCTTCTGTTAGTTCAGGCTGGCCTTAAATTTGTCATATAGAGCAGGCTGGTCTTTAACTTCTGATCTTTCTGCCTTCACCTCCCAAGTTCTGGGAACACAAGCATGCACTCCCAATCCTATCTTGGAACATTTTAATATAAGGTATTTAGAAAAATTAAGACAGGAAATCATACGTAATGTTGTACGATTGCTTGCTGGCATTTCTGTCTCTGAGCTTCCTGGAGTTCAGTCCTCCTACCTTTCTGCCCTGTTCTCAGGCTAGGACTATGTACAGGTTGTAGCAGTGATGTGGTGGGACAGATATGTTGCCCAGATCTGTGCACCTTGACCTTGACACAGCTGCACTTTCACACACGTGACCTTATTTAATTCACACAAAAATCTGCTGGGAGGGATTGCAAGGTATTTTGTGGGGACACTGAGACATAAAGGATGTTGGTGGGTGTGCTGCTGATGGCCCTCAGCTACCTAGCTGCTGATATGCTTGAAAATTTCTTTCCTCTGCCCTAAATCTGTAGTGAAAGCTGCTATGCTCACAAGAATGACCTCCCCCATGTACCCATGATTCAGTAAAGATGTGAGAAATGACACACAGAAATGGACAATGGCTGTGTTCTACAAGTAACCAGCTAGTTTCACCAGCCAGTAGAAGAGAAAGTTCTGGCATGGTTATGACATTCAGAAGTTCCCTTGCCTCATTCTCTCTAAAAGGAAGCAGCACTGAGCTGAGGAAGAGCCAAGCAGAGATAGCACAGCCTTATTACATCAGGCGAAGTTAGTTTTATACCCACAAACTTTCAGCATGCTGTCTTTCACCCCCCATTTTGTTGGGCCACCTGCTTGACTGTAGAAAGCAGAGCAAAACCACAAAGGGAAATGTCTGGGCTTGCCTCCGTAGTGGGAGCTGCCCGCCCCATCTTCTCTCCATACCCTCCTCCAGTCCTTTGGTGCTTTGGAAGTACTAAAGTAGAAAGTTTTGGCCACTTTGGCTTCCCTCACTTTTTCATGTAGGTGTGCCTTGTGTGGCCGACTCTGTCATGATGAGTACAGGTCGCTGTACCTGCTGTTCAGTCTCAACACGGTGAGACTTGTGCCTGTGGTTATAGGCCTGCCTGTCCCAGAAAAACTTGTCATACTGGATATGGAAATTGTTCAAACAAAGTGGGCGGCTAGGTTGTCTTATTTTCATGTGGATGCTTAGGTTGCTTTCCTTGTGGAGAGCTGGACCACGAGGAAACCATTTGCATAGATCACTCACCTGGCCTATCTGGAGACCACAGGCAAGAGCAGCATCTTCACAGACCAAAGAGAAGTATCTGTGTTAAAATAATGTTAAGGAAGAGAGAAGCATCTCCTGGCACCATTTTGTAGGCCTGGCCCCACCCTCTCCATTATAAATGACTTTTCTGCCTCTTATGCCAAGTTTGTTCAGATTTTCTCCTTAGTTCTTTTGTAGTTCTTCTCTTTCCCCTCCGTCCCCACCCCTCCCATTTTACTTATTTATTTTCTGAGACAAGGTCTAACTATGTAGTTCTGGTTGGTCTGGAACTTGCTGTGTAGATGAGGTGAGCCTCCAACTGAGGACAGGTCCACCTGCTGGGATTAAAGGTCTGTGTCACCCCTCCTGGCCTTAGTCCCTTTTGTTCTTCATCAGGATGATCCTCTGATTTGTATTCCATCCCTGGTGTTTGAAGAACTTAGTTAAGCCACAGCACTGGTGTGGGACAAAGCCGCACCAGGAAAAGGTAACTGATTTGCCTAAAGCTCACATCTGCACCTGCCAGGGGAAGGTGGTTTCCTCTGGTGTAATTACATAAGGATTAATGATGGGGAAACGTCAATGTGAAGAGATTTAATTTGGCTAAACATTACACAGCATGTCTACTTAATCAGAGGGGTTTATCTCATTCTCTCTTTTCTCTTTCAGTTTCTTGTGCTACAAAATTTCCAAGAACAGGTGAGCTATGTGCTTGCTGCTGATTTCCTTGTTCAGAGCCCAAAGGACATCGTGAGACCAGCATTCTTTTGAGACTTTGTTACCTTCCACTTCAGGGGAAGCAAAGAGGAACTAGATCGATGCAAATAGAAAAGCAAACCAGACATTCACTTCATGCCTGCATGCTTCCTGCTAGGAAGTTTCTAGATGTTGATTTGGTCTCTTCCAGCGAGTAGCAGAGGGTTTGTTACAGTTCATTGTTTTTTGAGATCTTATACCTAGAGGACAAATAGCCAGTTCTCCCCTGGACCTCTCAGGCGTTTGGGAGTCCATTTTTGATTTTCTTAAAAATGTACCTGAGACATACCTACCACATATGCAATGATTCTGAATCTTCCTCAGAGAGTAGGCATAATCAGCAAGGAAATAGCCATTGTTTTCAGGCTCCTGGGGTGATTTCTAGTTTGCATGACAGAGTCTTCTCACATCTTCATGCTGACTCTGTGGTAGCCAACATCGTGTACTCTGTTTCTGTATCTTACGATTTTTATCAACAGACAGGTTCATAATGCTGCCCCATAAACAGCAGAGAATGGGCTTAGAAGAAAGAAACTTGTTTTGTGAAGTTCTTTTGCTAGAAGACAAGTGAGTTTGTTAAGAGAGTACCTTTCTAGTTGGGAAAGACAGGTACATTGATTTTTATGGTTTCTGGTTGTTGGCTATTTTCTTTATTCAAAAAAGAGAAAGCCTCTCTCCAGGAGCCCATCTGTTGTTACATTTCACAGGAATTACATGCACTAGAAAATACAGCTAAACACACTTTGTTCACATTTTCCTCACCTTTGGACTGATACCAGTCATAAAATCCCCGTCTTGTATAGCCAATCTGTTAAAGTAAGTTACTAAGAAACCCAAACAGGTGTAAAGGTCACTGCGAGTATGAGGGAGCTCCAGTTTTGCTGTGGTTATAACTAAACCCAAAGTGACTGAACTGGTGTATTACAGTCCAGGCTTTACATTATATGACTAAGCAACTGCTGCCAGCAAAATCCCTTTTCTGCCTTTGGAATTATCATGCGGTGTGGCGCATAATGTCACGTTCTCATTTTGCTTCGAACCTTTGCAGACAGGTTGCTTTCCTAAGTTTTAAACATACCATCTCTCCAAAACTGTACTTTGAGAATAGATGAGCAAGGAAAAGGAAGCCAAAGGGGTTCTTCAGGTGAGAATCGGGTCATGGAACAAGCTGGAAGGAATTGGGTTTCCAGGGAACCGGAGAACGTTTTATCCAATTGACAGGAACTGCATGCAAGCTGAAAGCCAGAGCAAGTGAATGCTAAGGGAGGTGGCTGCTGTCCTCTGTCATTTTCTGGGCTCCATGTATTTACTATGCATTTTGTTAAATTCTTTACAGACATTATCTCATTTAGTCCTTGATGGATTTCATTTAAACAACAAGACCTTGGCATGAGCAAGGCTCATGACTTGCTCAAGATCAAGCAGTAGAAATTAGCTAACACAACATTCTAGTTGAGTGCCGTTTGACTATTAAGACAGCTTGTGCCTGAAGTCACCTTTTCTATTCCTGATCAGTTCCCCCCACTCCTGCACTCCTCCAGGTTAATGTAATAGTGATAGGCGAATAGGAGCATCTGTTTGGATTTAGCTTGTGTTTTCAATGAGAAGATAATAGTTCTGCAAACTTTGATGTTCTCTGTGGACTCAGCTAAGCCGAAGAACTGTTTTTCTCATCTTGATAGAGAGAAAATAATGTGTGCATGCTCCTCTGGCCTCTCTCTGATGCTGGGCAAAGGTGAGCCCTCACTTTTGTTAAAGTCAGAGCTCATCTATTCTCTTTCCGTGTGCAGAAACACCCATTATTGTTTCTCACAATATGCTCTTTATTTTTTAGTTTTTGTGTTACATCTTGTGTGTGTGAGTATGCTACAAAGCACAGGTGATGCCAGAGTTCAGTTTGGGGGAGTTGATTCCCTCCTTTCGGCATCTGGCTCCTGGGAATTGAACTCAGGTCCTCTGGTTTAGCAGTAAGTACTTTTACCTGCTGAGTCATCCTACAGGCCGTCTCTATTCCTTTTAAAGAAATTCACAATCTTGCTCGTATTTGAAACAAGACCTCATACTTCCTCATCTAGCACTAGGAATTGTGCTTTTCTCGTTCAATCTTAAGGCCAAAAACAAAGGATTATTTCACAACTTGACATATGAAATTGCTTTAGCTGACACTGGTTGTTTCTTTGTTAGTTACTGCTCTTAAACACGTTTCTAACCCTCTTTTTGTCTGAGATATAATGTCACATTCCTGAAGTCATTGGATATATATGAATGTATACTTCTCAGGTAAATGTGATTGAAAATTAGTTTTTTCCCTAATTAGCAATTGGTACCAGGAGACTAGGACAGGTGGCTCATTTGGAAAGGTGCTTGCCTCTCAACTGTGAGGACCTACGTGGGGATCCCCAGAACTCCTGTAAAAAGCTAGGCATGGTGGGGCATACCTGGCATCTGCAATGATGCTGAGATGAGAAGCAGAGAGAGGCCCATCCCTGGAAACTTAGAGACTGTGACAAAGATCTCCATCAAACCCTAGCAAAGAGGCGGAAGGATCCTGAAGATTCAAGATCATCACAGTACTCCTCCACATGTGCTCCCCTCTTCCTGAGAACACACAAATATGAATGCACGTAGCTCCCCTGAATAAACTGTACATGTAGGAGCATGTAGTTTAGTTGGGAATCAATCATATAAAGCCATGTGGTTCTAACATGTAGGAGCAGAATGATTTTGAGCAGGAGTGTGTTTTGGTCGGGGTAGGCCGATGGGGTGGTCCATTACTACCACCTGGAGTGAGGGAATCAGCTTACATTTGAGCTAGATCCTGATGGAAGCAGCTGAATGTGGTTAGGTGAAAATGGGGTGAGGATACTACAGCATATCAAATGGAAACTAAGAGGCTAACAGCCAGGAGACAGGACTGATGTTCACATGTAGAAGGGACATTAGGAGACACCGTGAAAAACAGTATACGCCTGCTGTCCATTGTTGGCTCCAAACTCTCTGTTTTCCCCTGAAAGAGTTTTCTAGGCTTGATTGGTGGACAAAAGGGATCCTGGGAAGACTATCAGCTGGCTACCGGTAAGCTATGAAGGAGGGTACATGTCCTCTGTCTCCCACCTCCTTGTCTTTTTTTTTTTTCCTTCTTTATTTTGTATTTATCAAAAAAAAAAAAAAAAACAGTAAAAAGAATTTAAAATGCGGAAGAGTTAACAATAACTATACAGAGAATAAGAATCATAAGCATGGCTTATCAAGGGTGGAAATGCAAATAAGATTGCTACACATATATTTTCGTTGTCCACCTCCTTGTCTTAATGAACAAATGTCATGAACAATTCTCCACAGTCTTCTTGCTGAGCACAAAGTGGACAAACGAAATTGCATATTCTATAAAGATAGTGACTAAAATGAAGACATTTAGAAAAAGTGTCTCATGGTAAGAAACAGATGCCAGTTTGCACTGAATATTTATTTATGCTGGATGTGAGGACTGTCCTGTGCAGGGTAGGATGATTTGTAGGATCCCGACTACCTGCCGGATGCTAGGAGCATCTCTCACGCCCCAAAACTGCCTCGCGTTGGAAAAAAAGTGCCTTCAGATATTGCTCAGTACTCTCCTGAGTGATGGAGCAAAGTCACGCCCAGCTGAGAGTCATTGCCTTAGAGTGGATAGAACCACCTACTAACAGGCATGGGTTCTTTGCCTGGAAACTTGTTAGGTTGAAGTAAAAATTTATGACCTGAGAAAAGGTATGGAACTTGGGAAAACATGTCTTTATCCTTAAAAGACACAGATATGCATTTTTTGTGACTTCTCCCTAGGGCTTAGCACAGTTCTCTAAACCTAGAAAATGGTTGATAACTGTTGAATAAATGTGGAGTTTTTTTGTTGTTTGTTTTTGCTTAGGGTCTCAGGCTGCCTCTCGTCCTCAGAGAGGAAACCCTATGGACCAGTGGCTTTATCTGTAGCTCTAACTCTCTCTGGCTTATTGTGTTCTATTTGAGAGTCACTTGAATATTGAAGAGGTAACCAAGGATACCAGGATGGTCACATGGGCAGACATATGGGGAAAGAATAGAGCAACAAATGTCACATGGCCTGTTTTTCAGGTTTGTTGCCAGAGTGTAGGGTTTGGAAGAGTATATAGAAGAGGCCCAGCGTCTCCCTCATGCTGGGTATTATTTATAGCACCCATTCTTGCTAATTATTAGGCTAACAATGTCCCTTGTCCTTGGATGTTGTATTTTGCCCTCACCAGGGGCAGTGTTATTTGTCCCTGTGGAGGAGGCACATCAGGGTATCTGAGTCCTGACCCAGAGAAGCTTCATCTTCCTCATTAATTTAATTTAGGACAATGTCTTCCTTTGTAGCTTCAAACTGTCCTCAAATTTGAAACCCTCCTGTGTTTGGTTTTCCAGTGCTGGGATTATATACATGTGCTACTCCATCACATCATTCTGGTTTTTCAGCGAAGAACTTGGCTAGGAGGGAGGTTTGGTGGTCCATGTGCTGTGAGCTTTGCTTGACAAGGATGCAGGACTATTCTCCTTCTGACCATATGAAGACAAAGTGAAAGCAGCCCCATCCATCTATTTTCCTCTCAGGGCTCTTTGGCTTTCCCCATCTTTCATTTTTTTTTCCTTTGTAAGCAGCACATTGCTTTGTTATTAACATATTTCCTATGATTAATGATGAAACTAAAAAAATTTCAGCCAGGCCAGGCACTGGTGACACATACCTTTAATCTCAGCACGTGGGAGGCAGAGGCAGGTGGATCTCAGTGAGGCCAGACTGGTCTACAGAGTGAGCTCCAGGACAGCCAAGACCGTTACACAGAGAAACCTTGTCTCAAAAAACAAAAACAAACGAAAGTTTCAGCCAAAGGATTTCAGGCAACTTCTTTTTGAAGGTATTTATATATGTTTTTTTATTATGTATGTGTCTTCAGTGCAGTGTCCTCCATAGCAGGTAGCTGTCATTGCATTCTCTGGGACAGGCAGGGCAGGTTCAGCTGTTCTGTGATACTCCACCAGCATCCTTGCATCCGAGACTCCGGATCTGAGCAGAAATCTCCACAAGGCTGTTGGAGAGCATCTCAAACACAATGTATCTTATAAGTGGTGGTTCACCTCCCCTCCAAACCCATTCTTGTGTCCTTAGCCGTTTCCTTCAAAGTCAATTTCCCTCTCCTCCAGTGGCTAAAGTTGGGACCTGTTCCTTGACCACATTCTTTCCCTCTCACTTGTCACCTTGCCCTGACCAACCTTGTTGACCTTAAAAGTATTTCTAAGAATCAAAATATTTTTTGCCATCTGTTGCTACCACGTGGGTCTGAGTTACCAAAAATCTCCACATAGTAGCAAGATGATATTTGAAAGTGATAAGTTAGATTTTCTTTCTCCTCTGTTCAAAACTGCCCCCAATCCTCTTAGCTCACAGTAAAGATCAAATGACCTATGCATGGCTCCACCTTTCATCCTTTTCCACAGCAGTTCTTGGCCGCCATGCCACCCTCTACTTGCTGCTCCTAAGCATACAGGCCATGTTCTGCTTTTCCTCGATGACTGAATGGCTTTCTCTAGATAGGTGATTTTGTCTAGCTCCTTTGGGTCTTTCCAAATCATTTCCATCTTGATGATGCTACTTAAATGTATAGTTTTCTACATTTAATTTTATCCCTTGGTACTTTAAAATGCAGCACAAATTAATTTCTGCTACTATTTCATTTGTTGTTTGCTACATCTGTCTTTTGTCTTGCTTGCTAAACTGGAAGTCTCACAGATGAGGATCTTTGCTTAACCAAAAGTCCTCAGTGTCTTTTGTACAGCGTGTGCTCATAAATGTTTGTGGTTGAATCAGCACCATTTTCAAAGCATGCACGTATTTACTTCATTTTATTCAGTGTGTTGTCTTGACTAGAAAATGGTGAATAGAGGGTTAGTACCAGACTATTGGTAACTACCATACTCAGTGTATGAGCATGAAATTCAGGACCCACAAGCTTCCTTTGCCCTTATACAAACCTCATAAGGTTAGTATGAGAATGAAGTTATAATACAATTATAGAACATAGGGGGTGTGTTATATTTTTATGTATCTCTCTTTTCTTGTAATTGGCTTAGTGGCTGGGGCACAGTAAAGGCAAAGGAAGCATTTTATAACAAACACATAAATGGAGGAATGGATTTTAGTATGATTAGCCCAATCATTAGTTTACATTTCTAACACAATAGTTTAAAATGTCCTTCCTTCTTCTTTCTTTCCTTTTTTCTTCCTTCCTTCCTTATTTTTTCTTTTATAGACTAGGTTTTTCTGTGTAGCCCTGGCTATCCTTGAACCTGCTGTGTAGACCAGGCTGGCCTGGAACTCATAGAGATCCACTTGCCTCAGCCTCCTGAGAGCTGGGATTAAAGAAGTGCACCACCACCACCTTAAAAATGGATGTCTAAGATGAGGGCAATGCAATAGGGTTCATCTAAGATATAAATTAATATGCATTTTATTATATGCTTATTGAGACTGTGTGAGAATGACGTATTCCATTACACTTCTAATCTGTGAATAAGAATAAAGGTCAGAGACATTTATTATTTTCTTAGCAGACCCCCTTGCCACTCAGGATTTCTCTGTGTAACAGCCCTGGCTATCCTGGAGCTTACTTTGAAACCGGGCTGGCCTTTAACTCACAGAGATCCACCTGCCTCTGCCTCTTGAGTGCTGGGATCAAAGGTGTTTAACACCATGCTGGGCTTCTCAGCAATTCTTAATACAACATGCTTATGTACAGTGAGCATAAACACATAATAAAGGCTACAAAACTGAATGAGGCTTTTTAATAGTCTTTTTCTTATTTTGTTACATGCCTGTATTAACACTATGTGAGCTTTTTAAATATTACCTTCAGTCATATCCTTTTTATTCATTTATTTTTTTCCTGGTATGTTTGTATTTATATGCTAGCTAATAAAAATATATTTGATTTTTAGGTTTATTTAATTTTTTAAAAATATGTGTCTGTGTACATGTGAGTTCATGTTATCTCAAAAGCCAGAGATACCGCATCCCCTGGAGCTGGAATTACAGGTAGTTGTGAGGCCCTGATGTGTGTATGTGGGGAACTGACCTTGGGTCTTCTGGAAAATCTGTGCAGGCTTTCACTCATCTTTTTAGCTCATCATAAATATATTTGAAATACTCACGTATGAGGGCTCTTTATATCAGGTGTAGCAAATTCCCTGAAATAAGTCTCATAGATTATAAAATAATAAAAATAAATAAAAGCTATAGAGACAAGGTATTGGAAAGGAATACTCAGTTGTTTTGACTTACTTCTTCTATCCATCAGTGAAACAGAATCTGCTTTCTAACTTCATCACCTAACGAACATTATGAAGCTGTGCTTTGTTGGTCGGTGGCATGCTCCTGACTCCGCTCCTTCACACAGGCCCCCTCCTGCTAGGTGTCTGCAGCATTCTAGCCATTCACCTGGAGCAGCCTCTGCCCCAGGACTCGTGGGAAGTACCATCCTCTCCTTCCCTCCCTGGTGACGCGAGCATCTGGCATCAGTGATTTCCCTAAGATCTCTCTTTGGCTGCCTTATTGCTTTATGCACTTTTTGCCAGAAGCTAAGTTCATGCTTTACCCATATGTGTGTGGTTCCAAGGTCTATATACTCCATTTTGTATTGGGCTTCTGGCTTCTGATCCACATTACCAAGAATATCCTAATATGAATGGGGTGGGGTAGCCTCCAATTCAGTAAATCTCCTGCATTAGCTTCCTAAGTGCTGAGATTACATCTTGCTCAGAACTACTCTTAAATACTTATGGTCGTATATTTTTTTTGCAATAAAAAGGTACAATACAGGTGAGATTCAGTTCAGTTGGTAGAGTGTTTTCCTACCATGTGCAAAGCCATAGATTTGGTCCCAGAACTGTATGAACTAGGCATGGTGGTACATTTCCATAATCCTAACATGGAAGGGGGCAGCAGGGTGTAAGAGGATGAGAAATTCAAAGCCATTCTTACCTACATGCCAAGTCTGAGACCAGGCTGGGCTACATGATACCCTGTTTCAAACCTTAAACTTTCTCTAAAGCCCCTGAAAATATTAGTCCTTGCATTCAGTGTATAATAATTATTTTGTTACCACATCATATAGAATGCTCATACCTGAATAGATTCTTCTGTTAGAATCAAGCACAATGTGATGGCTGGATTGCACTATAGACCAACATGCGGAAACCCAGAGGCCTGACTTCCTATTAGGAAATGCTTCAAAGCATGACTCTTGATTGTGATGTATGTAAATGGCCTTGAAGGAAATGTCACAAGTTTCACATCTACAATCCTCTCAGCTGAGACTCATACTTGCATGCATCCTTAAGAAAGACTGGCTTAATCCATGAATAAATAACTCTGTCATTGAAATGACAGAGATGAGGTCACATACAGGCCAGTCAACTTGACTATATGACTGAGCACCACACCCCTGACCAGACTAGACTAGCCAGAAAGGTGATTGTAGATGGTGACTAGTGGAAATCCACACACCACTAGAAAAATAACTCAGGTACAAATGCAAAAGCCAAGTGGGGTGCTTCATTACAGTGATTTTAGCATTCATGGGGCTGAGTCAGGAGGATTGCCAGGAGAGTTCCAGAATGGGCTACAGAATGATTTCCAATCTTAAAACAACTGAACAAACAAATAACTTCATGATAAGACTAGTTTGTTTATGTATAGAATAAAAATTAATATAGTTCCTGAAAGCTTAGAAATCCTCAGTAGTTATATGGATAGGGGGAAAAATGCTTTTTAATGTTTTGAAGTCAACCTCTTCATTTGGTTATTCTAAGGTCAGATTTGCTAATTTAAAAGATATTTATTTCCTCTTAGTTTTTGTCCTTGTACAGCATTTAGGACTTTGCTCAGGCTGAGCATGCATTTTAACATTTGGCTACACATGAAGCCTCATGGGCATTGTTCTAATTTTCACATATATCATTTTAGGATGTGAGACTATTAATATTGACATAGCTCAGAATTATTCTAAAATCAGCACCTTCCTCATTGTAGACAAAATTGGTTAGTCTTACAGGTAGAGGGCAAATTGTGTGTGTGTATCTATCTGTCTGTCTATGTACACATGTGTGAATCCCAGAATCTCTTACCAAAAGGGTCAGAAAATAACAATTGTATCAAATAAAAAATGGCAGGTTAGGCTCATAGAGTGCTAATTTAGGTCCTTCAAAAAGATGTAATTAATTTTTAACTTCTAATACCTATGGATATGACATTATTTGGAAATAGGACCTTGTAAGAGTAATTAAGTAAGATGACACCATACTGGAGTAGTGTAGTGTGAGTCCTAAATGCAATATGACTGGGTGCCCTGATGCAGACGAAGAGGTACACAGAGAAGAGATACACACATAGAGGAGAAAGCATATCACACACCAGAGGGTGGGGTGAGGAAGAGAAAATAATCATGTGCATTCACAAATGTGGAAGGCAGCCCTATGGTAACACAATCGTTATCCAACTATAAGCCAAAGAACAGCAGATTGCTGGCAACCTCTGGAATCGAGGAAGAGACAAGAAAGCATTCTCCCCTAGAGCCTTCAGAGAGAACATGATTTTGAATTTCTACCCTTCAGAACTGTCAGCATTTCTGTTGATTTTGTTAAGGCAGCCCTGGGAAACAAATACAATATCTATCAGTGGAATGTGAATGAAAATAGCACAGTGGGAATATCTCAGAATGAATCCAGAACTGTCAGCTGTGATGGATATTCTAAGCACTTTCAGCCTTTGGGGATAGCATAAGTCTACTCCAAGGCCTACCTTTATTACCCATATAACGGAGTCAGTTTGGATTCTCCCTGAGCTTGTGTAAAGAATCTGCCTGACATGTTCTTATAACCTTTAAGAGGGAGAGGTATACTACTGTGAGCATTGTTTTGACCTATCAGCTCCCCCATGGGCCACATCTGTAAATGCTATCATTAGACTGAAGAGAGGCCAAGCCAGCAAGTTCCTCTGCAGGGAGTAGTGCCCACCAGTTATCCTGGGATCAAGGAGTGCATCTTTACAGCTGGACCTTTGTTTGTGGGCTTTCATAGGTAAGGGCTTGACCCTAGCTAGCCAAATGGCATCTCTGAAAGAGGAGTTGACAGCTGTAATCTATTGACCGGTCATAGCCCTGTATCTGGGTAGCAAATCTTTGTAGAGAAGTAGGGTAGTGCTTGTATCTGCTACAGGTGGTGGTGGCCTCTTTGTATGACTTGGACCGTGAGGCATTTGGAAGGATGTTGAGGGGAATCTTGGTATTAGAACTAGTAGGAAACCCATAAAAATGAAGAATATGATCAGTTTTTAGGTAGTTTGGTCATGTTGTACACAGGAGATAATAATACAGATTCTTCCCAGAACTTTTTGTTTGATGTGCACTATCTGGTTTCCTTAGAATATGGACGTGGAAAGACAAAGAAAACATTAAACAATTCAAGGTTAGCTATAAACTGGGATATCAGATTAGTAATCAGGTGAATGGATTTGGAGAGGTAGAAGATTTCTTGTAAAACAAGGAAACAGAGATAGGCATGGAAAGATCCTGGAGACTAGGAACCCAAGGCCAAAGTGCTAGCACTTGTTTGCAAACTAAGGACTGCTTTTGTTGCATGATAATATGGGTAGCACAGTGGAGGGTAGAGCCTGTGTGTGAGCTCAAGTGCCTCCTCCTCTCCTTCCCTTCCTCCTCCTCTTCCATCTCCTCAGCCTCTCCCCTCCTCCCTGAGTTTCTCTTCTTTTTCCTCCACCTCCTCTTCTCCCTTTTTTTTCCTGTTTCCTTGACAGTCTCATTATGTAGCCCACACTGAACGCAAGCTCTTGCTTAGATTGTTGGGATGACAGGGATATGCTGCCACAACAAGGCCTTCCTCATTTTATAATGCCATTAAATGTCATTTGGGGGCCTTTGATTTAAATAAGAATGTCATCCATAGGCTCATAAGTTTAAATGTTTGGTCACTAGAGAGTGGCACTACTTGAGATGGATTAGGAGGTGTGGCCTTGGAGGAAGTATGTCATTGCGGGTGAGCTTTGAGGTTTCCAAAGCCAGAGTCCCTCTTTCTGCCACCTGTGCATCTGGATGTAGAACACTCCCAGCTTCTCCAGCACCAGTCTGCTTGCATTCTCTTATGCTTCCTACCATGATGAAAATAGACTCAACCTCTGAAATCAAGCTCCCGTTAAATGTTCCCTTTTATAAGAGTTGCTGTGGTCATGGTGTCTCTTTACTAAATCAGTGCACCTCTCATGATGTCATCTAATTCTGATTACCTCTAAATGGCTTCAGCTCCAAATACCATGACCATAAAATTTTGGTTTTAATCTCTAATATCTAAACTTTTGGGGGACATGTTCCATCGACAAAGTTATTTAAATACTATCCTAATGTCTATGAAAGCTTTTTAGTTAGAGCCTGATAGAAACCTGGCATTTAAACATTCATTCATTTATTTATTCATTCTTTCAGGTACATGTTGATTCCCTCAATAATCTTCCCAGGAGAAAAGTTGAATCTGACAATGTAGACTTTAAGACATTGTTAGATGTTAACAGTGTACAAGGTAGCCTTTATTAAACATCCACAATCTGCAAGGCACTGTGGTGTGTGAGTAAACATATGCGGGATAGTATTTTGGTTCTTAAGTTCTTCAGTCTCTAGTAAAATGAAGTTCCTGGGAACAAAATGTAGAACTAGTAAAATGCTTAAACCCTCAAAAACTTTTATTAATTCTTTGAGAATTGGAAACAATGTATGTTTGTCATATTCAATCTTTATTCTGTCCCTTAACTCCTCTCAAATTTACCTCTACATCTTTAATCTTCCAACTTACTGCACCACTCCTGGCTTATCAAATCTCAGGTATGCTTCTCACATACTCTTAGTTGTGGAGCCATCCATAGGTATGGGTCACCTACCGAGGGCCATATTTCAAAGAAGGCTGACTCTCTTTTTCTCCCAGTAGCCATCAATTGCCAGTAACTCCTCAGCCAGGGATAGTTCAGCCAATAATAGAATAAATGAGAAAAGGCAACAATCCCAATTATCAGCTGTATACCTTGGGGCAGGATGCCATTCCAACTGTGATCTTAACAGAAGGCTTCAGTGGTGCAGGTTGGGGCTCAGCTAGAAAGACGAGATGAGTCTGCAGGCCTAGTGCCTGTTGGGATTGGCAATCTGCTATCCTGTTTATGAGCTGAGAGTGAGTTTTCATAACTTCAAGAGGATTTTTAAAATAGCATTTTCTAGGATGTGTGGATCATGCTTGTAATCTAACACTTGGCAGGTTAAGACAGAGAATCATGAGTTCAAAATCAGCCTTGCCTACTTAAAAAGTTTGAGGTCAACCTGGACTAAACCTTTAGGTCAAAACCATAAAAGCAAAACATGTTTTCTGACACATGAACAATGGTATGAAGTTCAAATTCAGCATCTGTAAGTAAGTTTTACTGGATCACTGTCATGGACCACTCTTCCAGTATTGTTGGTAGTGTTCTGAGAAACAATGGACTTGGGTACTCTGAACTCTATGGCCCATGGAGGAGACCTTTGTAGAAAGTTGACAAATCTAACTGCAAATGATGGAGAGAAGATTCCACAGTCTTTCGAATGCCAAGGCCATGTACAGCCCCATTAAAAGAAATTGAGTAGATGAAGGGAGGATGATGGAGGATCCTTGATTTAGCCCTGGAGAAAAAAAACGGTGTTGAAAATCGCGCCATTGGGTACCGAAGCTGGTTATTCAGCTCAGTGGGAAAGTGGATGCCTAGTATGAACACAACTCTGGGTTCAATCCCTAGTACTGAAAACTAAATACAAGAGGGGGATGAAGGAAGGGAGAGACAGAGACAAAGACAGAGAGTAAGACACAGAAAGAGACACATGCAGACTGAGAGACAGAGAGAGAGACAGAGAGAAGAGAGACAGAGAAAAGAGGACAGATATATTTGGGTCTCTTAGAAATTTAAAACAAGAGAAATAGAAAACAAGAGCCCTTAAAATTATTAAAGTTTATCTCTCCAAACCTCAGTACATTTGAGCATCATTTGTAAAGAGTTCTAGTCCTTTCGTAAAGATTTGCCAGGGCTGGAGGGAAAGTTTTTTGGTGAAAGTGGTAGGAATGGAACCCAGGGCTTCACACACACCAAACACAACCTCTAAGCCTGAGCCTCGCCAGCCAGTAAACTTCTCACCAAGCTGTGTTCACTTGAATATGTATAACATTTGTTGAAATCCGATGAGCACACACAGTAGAAGGTTTAATTTTATAATCTCAAAACCTCCTGCTAAAAGATTTATGAAGCAGTTAGGCATTCCTTGGCCTTTCAGATCTGGGTAGGGTCTGTTACAGAAGAATTTTATTTGTACCATGAGTGAAGAAAATGTATGCTACAGGGGAGTGTACTGATAATATCCTGTTTTTGCACTGTCTTTTCCCCAAGTATTTTAGCGTTTGAAGATGTTATCTTCCTGGGTTTTGCAGCATGTTTGGAAGGAGAAAGGACAAGCTGTTCTCACCTCGCAGTGAAGTGGAGGTGAGCAGTTGCTTGCTCTTGCTTAAGCCGGATTCCCCGAAGACATGATAGGAAACAGGTTTCCAGTCCATTGTGAAGCCGGGACACCTCATGTAAATCTCGTTTTCTTGTCTCTAGTTAATGGCTACGCTCTTGATTCCTGCTTATCTGCTCTAAGGGAAGAAGAGGATCAGGGCATAGTCTGCAATGGTAGATGATACAAAAATACCCTGGATTTGGCCATGGGATATGTTTTTGTACTTGCACTGGAACCTGGGTGTGTCTAGAAATTTATAGCATTCCAGTCCAACAGAAGAAACTATGCAAGGGGACCCAGGGTGGGGACTGTCTCAGTGCTTCTCGTTTCTCTTTCTATCTCCCAGCCAACCCCCAGTCTCTCTCAATCTCCCCCTGTGGAGGTCAGGCCAGATGTATTATCTCTGGATAGTGTGGCAAACCAGCTGAAATAACCTGCTCCTCATTACAAGCATTCATTTTATTCTTTTCTTGAGAATGGGAGAGGTTGATATCTTACAAGAACATGTATTGGTCATTCCTCTGGTCCCCCCTATCCTTTCCTGTTGTGTTGGAATTTGAACTCAGGGCCTTGTTTCTGCCCCCATACCTGTCCTCATGCTTTCTTTCTCTCTGTTGTGTATGAACAAACCTAGAGACTCTAACAAACTCTCCACTAACACACTCGAGTACTGAGTCACATACACCCAGCCCTATTAATAATTTTTGAAGGTTTGCATTTTTTCTTCAGTTTTTTTCCCCAATGTGTCTGTATGTGCGCCATGTGTATGTAGGTGCCCCAGGGGTCAGAAGAGCTAGCGTGTTGGACCTGGACTGAGTGTTGGACACTAAATTCAGGTCCCCAGGAAGAGTAAACAGTGCTTTTAACTGCAGAGTCATGTTTCTAGTCCCTCTTTCCATTCAACGATGCAGAAAGAGAAGTTAAAGCAAAATTTTCATGAATATGTAATAATAAGGATGTAAGAAAAACATTGAAAGTCCTGAGTTCCAGATAATGAAGTGTACCCAAGACTCCAAAGGGAGGGGAACATGTTTTATTCTAAAGTTTATGATGAACAAGAATACATTCCTTATTAAAATGTATTTGTTCATTCATTCAAAAAACCTAAGCATTGCTTAACAACTACTTGATGCCAGGAACTATTTATGACTAAATTGATGACAGGAATTTGCACATGAATCAATCCTTGAAGTTAAAAGTTAAGGTTGTTACATAAAGGCCAGGGAAGGCCATTGTTCTGCAGTAAAGCTCCTGTCCCAGCCTCAAAGAGAAGGCTAACAATCAAAATGGAGTCACTCACGCTAATGATCATGTCACCAGCTGGAACTAAGCTGTTTATCTGACCTTCCCAGAAGCCAGGATTAGAGAGATGTCATGCACTTTCCCAGTAGACCACTTTCAGTGGCTGGGATAATGAGGTTCCCTCCCAGTGAGATAAAAAGGCAAACAGTAACCTGATGCTAACAAATCTTTACTTCGCTATTGTTCCATCTCCCCGAGCTCACCCTACAGAGGAAGTCATTCTAAAATGACCAGTTCTTTCTTCTGCCTTTCCCTCCCAGCCCCCGTCTTTCATTCGCTACCTCTTCCTCATGGATAAGACATTTATTTACTTCGTGGAATGAAATGTCACCTGCTCCTAGTATGGAAAATAAAGCCAATTGAAACACTAAATTATCATAATTTTGTCTTTTGACAAAAAGTTAAATGGAGTAAAATACAGTGGCACATGCCTATGGGCCTAGCCTTGGAGCACAGTGAGTTTGACCATTTCTGGTTACCTACTGAGGTCCAGGACACGTGCATGCATGTGTTTGCATCGGTGCATATGTGTGTGTGAGTGCACGTGTGCAGAGTCCAAAGTGTGTAACAGGAGTCTTCCTCTATAGTTCCCCTTATTGCCTGGAGACTGGCTCTCCCATTGAATTGGAATCTTCTCTCCAAATTAGAATCTTGCTGGTTGGGTTAGACTGACTGGCCTTCAAACTCAGGCCTTCATAGTTGCACAGTAGGCATTTTTACTCCCAACCCATCTCCCTGCTCATCTTTATTTTTTTTGGTACTTGTACAAGCAAGTTTACTATAAATCCTATGCTATGCCATTCTGGCAGCTGCCTCCCACAGCTTATGTGGTGATGATCCTGGATAAATGATGATGACAGCCCTATCCATATACTCAGGGCTTTAACTCTATTCTGTCTCTATGAGGTTTGAGGGCATCTTTTCCTACTTCCATAATTAGTAGGGTTTTTGTTTGTTTGTCTTTTCCTCCCACAAATGGATTTCTGGGATGGGAATCAGATTTCTGAAAAAAATTTAATGCATTTTTGCGGGGGCAGGGAGGGTTGGGAACTAGCATACTATGTTGCCCAGGCTTCCTTTGAGCTCCCACCCCATCTGCAGGAGCCTGGGCTCAGTGTGGGTACCATGGTGCCTTGATTTTAACTAAATGTATTCTTTTTTTTTTTTTTTTTTTTAAATTCCTCTTCTAGGTACCTTGTTTTATACTATCATTTCCTTTTTTAAAAATATAGAATAAAGTCTCATTTTTTATTCATATATCTCCTTGTTTCAACTCCCTTCCCCATCCCAGTCAGTCTCTCTTCTCCCCATCCCCCAATCCCCTCCCCAGAAAGGGCAAGAGGTCCCAAGGTGAATTAGCTCAGCATCCACTAAAGACAAGTTCGATTTCCTCAGCCTAATATCAAGATTGGGTTAGGTGTTCCTCTGAGGAAATGGGCTCCAAGGTGCAGGTCCATGCACAGAAACACAGTCTGAACTTGAAGCTCCACATTGCCCATGCCAGTAGACAGGTGCCTATCCTTGGAGGGCTTAGTTCCTTTTCCAGATGGTTCCCAAGTAGCTGGTCTTAATTCAGTGAGCTCTCTCTCTCTCTCTCTCTCTCTCTCTCTCTCTCTCTCGTCTAATATTTTACCTAAGAAACTCAACATCATGCTGACCCTTAATTTTTCCTGTAAAATGTGTATTTTTTTCTCTCTCTTTGGAAAACTGCAGAATCTGTTTTAGATGTCCATGGCTTGTAGTTTCACAGTGGTGTTGGGCTGTATCATTCACTGGGTTAGACATACAGAAGTCTGATCAGTCAGGAAACTCTAGTCTTGCAGCTCAGGGTGTTCTCCATGGTTATTGTAGGAGCAATCTGTTGTCATTTGTGTTTTTCTCTCTTTGGAACTTCCATTGTTTGGATGGGGTCATTGCTGAGGAGGCTTCTTGCTTGGTGCTGATCTTCATCTGCTTTCTGTCCTGACTTCATTTTTTTTTTTTTTCAGGGACACCAATCTCTATACTACTTTGCAATATTCTCCACCTTTTTCTTTTTTTTATTGTTTTACTTTTTTTTTTTAATCTTCTAAAGGCTTTTAAAAATTCTTTTCTCTTAAGATTTTTTTTACCCCCTCAGACAGGATTTCTTAGCACAGACTGTCCCAAGACTCCTGCCTTCACTCAAGTACCTTGCTGGGCTGACAGACTGTAACTGACTCTTAATTTTTTTGTTTATTAATTTTTTTCTCTCTAGAGATTTGTTTTTTTTCTCCCCTCTCCTTCTATTCTTTCTCCTTCCTTCCCTCCCCATCCACTCTATGCCCCACTTTGTCTTGAGACCAGGTCTTATTTGTAGCCCAGGCTAGCCTGGAACTCATAACACTCTTGCCTCAGCTTAAAGTGCTGTGGTTGTGAGTCTGTTGCACTGTGGCCTCTACCTCTCTCTCCCAGAACATTAAGATGACTTTTGGCAAGATGTTGACTGGTAGCACGCACGGTCTGTTTCCTTTATGTTGTTCTGACACATATTTCTTCAAATATCTGGAATCCTTGGTTGTCTCTCCATCTTTACAAATGGATTCCTAAAAAGCAGACTGGAATCTCAGTAGACATGGAAACTGCAATGCCTTACGCAGTGATGCTTTTCTTGCATAGGCTGAGAATGTATAGTAGTAGAAAATCATGGTAAGAAATTAAAAGCCTTTAAAAAGTAGCAGGTATATCAGCCATGATGGTGTTTGACTGTAATCACATCACTAGGGAGGCTAAGGCAGGAGGAACTGCTCAGGCTATTTGTTAGAAATCTGTCACTAAACAAACAAGCAAATCAAACAAAAAATATATATGACATATATATATAAAGCACACACACACACACACACACACACACACACACACACACACACGTTGTATGCTGTTAGTTTAAGGGCAAAACCATCAGAGGATTAACACTTGGAGACTGGTTTTTATCACCCTTCACTTTGTTATTCAATTGTCCTGAGTAGCCATGGATACCCAAAACCACAGATGCTCAAATCCCTTAGAGTAAACAACAAAACCCCCTGGTGACCTATGCAGAGTTCCTTGTACACTTGTGTACGTATCTTTAGATTACTTCTAATCTAACACAATGCCCAGCCAATGTACATAACTGTTACACTGTATTGGATAGGGAATAATGACAAATAGCAAGTCTGTATGTATCTAGTTCAGTTTTTGCTTTGTGATGGTTGACTTTGCAAATACAAAGCCTATATATACAGAGGACCAAGTGGGCCATTAAGACCTTTTGTGTGTTTTTTTCTCTCTTTCTTTTTCTTTCTCTCTTTCCTTCCTCCTTCCTTTCTTTTTTCTCATCTTCCTCCCCCTTCTTTAGACAGAGTCTCTCCATGAGTCTTGAACTTCTAGAGATTCCCTTGCTTCTACTTCTGGAGTGCTACAATTAAAAACACATGGCTAACCTATAATTTATTGTATATTCATTTGGAGACAATCTTCTAAGAGAAACACAAACCCCCATTTTCTTTTTAATGGAAACTTGCTATCTAGCTTGGCTGGCCTCAGATTCACAACAATCTTCAGCCTTAGCCTCCAAAGTTCTAGGTTTGCAGATTACAGGTGTGTGCTACCATGCCCAGCTGGGAAGGTGTTTCTGATCTGCCTTTTGAGGAGCATAATTCCTGTTATCAGGACATTGCGAGCTGAGAGAAAAGGCGTAGAGTCTCAATATTGTGCTTTGGATACATTTACTTAATCTCTTTATTTCCAGAATGATCTCTGTTATGATTTGAACACAAAATGTTCCCTCTATACTCATGTGTTGGACTCCTGGTCCTCAAATGGTGGTATAATTTGGGAGATACTGGAAACTCAGAAGTAAAGCCTTGTTGAAGGAAGTGGGCCACTGGGGGCATTTCTTTGAAGATTATACCTGGTCCTCCGTCTTGCCTTCACTTTGCTTTCTGTCCACTTTGAGGCAAACAGCTTCCTTCTACTCAGGTCGCTGTGATGGTCTACCAAGCCATTGTGGAAATGAAGAAAAGACTTTCTTCTCCTTAAATTCTTCCTTCTGGGTTTTAGTCATGGCAACATTAGAGCCGCTGCTGTAAATGAACTAATACAGTCCCACTGCCCCTAATTTAGCTTGCTGTCTACCTGCTTGTTTCCTCCAGAGAGTAATCCTCGGTGTTGTCTGGCAGTAAGGAAGGAAAGGGGGAGGTTGATGATACTCTTTTTAACTAACAGCTTTACTCTTTGAGAACTATATTCTTTATGCAATGTATTCTGGTCACATCCTTCTAATTTCCCTAAGTGCTCTCACTCCTTCTGTGTCCCATCTACCTGTGTGCTTTTTACTCCTCTTTTTTTGTTAACATCCCTCAGTCCAGTTAGTGCTACCCATACACCACATGGATGTGTAACCATCTGCTAAGGCATGAGAAATCGATTGCAGCCACATCCCTGACATAGAGTGAGCATCCCTTTCTTTGCAGCCATTCAATGCCAACATCTCCTTAGATAGGAGTGGCTCAGCCATTATCTGACCTGGGGTTTTGACTGGCTTGATCTGGTGCAGGTCTTGTGCAGGTAATCATGTCTGTTGTAAACCGATGCATGCAACATTCAAGCCATGTCCAAAAGGCAGCACGTCACAGTCCCGATTCCCATCTGTCAGCTTTACATCATGTATTTAGACAATTCTTTAGGAGTTTCTGTCTTGCTTTAGCCTGCTTCACACCCAGTTTAATGAATTTCTTCATGTTACCAATTCCTCAAGTTTGGTGATGTTTATGGTATAATCTGTTTAGTTCTTGGCTTTCCTCACTGTTTGCTTTCTGAGGTTGCTAAGTTACCACTTATCTTTCTGTTCTTTGGTTTCTGAAATGATTAGCATTAACTCCTTTTTGTTGTTGTTTTGCTTTTGGATCTAAGCAGGTTCTTTTACTGCTATTTTGGTAGATCATGAGGTTTGACCTACATCTCAAAGTGATATATATATAATAGTTGAGAACTATTATTATTCTGCCTTCAGCATGATGTAGCTCTTCCTTAGGTTCCTACAACTTAGACTCATGGAGAGTCTCAAAGAAATATTTATTTGCCCTAATGGTTGATGTGAGGGAGAGAACAGTGCAGATGTACTGCATAAGTCAATGGGATTTGGTGTAAAAATAATTATATATCTATATTCAGTTATCTAAGGATATATTAAATTCTTTGAAATTGCTCTAAGCCTGTGTGAGGAGTAATTTGTAAGCAAGGCATAGCTTCTGGATATTTAGCAGGATTCTGTGGATAAAAGAGGATGTTTTTTGATCTAGAAAAAGAAAGACTTCATAAAAGGAGATGCTGCTTCCAAGACAATGTTTTTCTAAATAGTTCTTTGGCCAGAACTGTGTTTTTCTAGACAGGAGCAGACACAAATTATAACATAGTATATGGCCTTTACTATGTTATATATATATATATATATATATATATATATATATGTATATAAAATTTAAGACAGAGTTTCGCTTTATGTTTCAGGCTGGCCTTGGATTTAGTATGTAGTAAGATTCATCTTGAATTTCGACAACTGTCCATCTGCCTCTTGACTTCTGAGATTATAAACATGCAGCATAATGAAAGTATCCATACAAAAGTACAGAGACTATAGTATCCAAGACTTAGAAGATTCCTAGAACATTACTGAGAAGAGAAATGTGATATGAGTGTGAGTACAGGAGCTAGCAATCAGCATGGAATCATAGGCAAAGGTTAGAGTGTACACAAAAGGGGCCAATGACGCTGTTTACTGGGTTGACTTATATAAAGCATTGTAGGCAAACTGCTGACTGTGGATGATAATTGATAGGTTTAGTGTAGCCTTTATACTATTTACATTTCTTTGAAAGGGCTTTATTTTATATATGTATGTATTTATAACTCTATATTTTCAGCATCTTTTCTGAATCAGGCAATGTAGCAATATTGGGTTTACACTTCATGTTCATCAGTGGCTGGAGGTGAGGCGGTGGGGTGTGGACTCTATAGCCAACTGTAGGTGGATTTTTGTCTGTCCCATCAACCAATTCCCAAATCATGACATGGAGACTCACTGCTAATTATGAACGCTCAACCAATAGCTTAGCTTGTTCCTAACTAGCTCTTGTAGCTTAAGTTAACCTGTATCTTTTAGTCTACATTTTTTTGCAGGGTTACCTTTACTTTGTATTCCTCATTCTGCTCTTTCTCCATCGACTACACCTTCTTTTTCCCAGTGTCCTCTCTACCCCCAAAGTCTTGCCTAGTTACTGGTCATTTAGCTTTTTATTAAACCTTTCATAGTGGCATATTTTCACCCAGTGTAAAGGAATATTCCACAATACCCCCGCCCCTTTTTAAGACAGGGTTTTTCTGTATAACAGCTCTAGCTGTTCTGGAACTAGCTCTGTAGACCAGGCTGGCCTCACAATCATAGAGATTTACCTGCCTCTGCCTCCCAAATGCATTTTTCTCTTTTCAACTAAATAAAAAGGAGAGGTTTCAACTCTAACACAACAACACTATAAACAATAAGAATAATTATCAGGTAAGAATTATATTTACATTGTCCAGTTTATTTGTATTTGGAGAAGATACTCCATTGTTTATTTTATCTTGATGAGTACAAAGCTGTTTGCCTAATTCACCTTCTATCATAACTAAGGAAAATTGCAACTATAATTACCTAGTCTTTAACTCCATCAAAGACCCCAGAAGGATATATTACCCAAATAAACAGGAAGTGCAGTGCAAACCACTTCTAACCCTACAGAAATGACAGACATCTGGCTACTAGGACAGTTACTTAAGGTTATTCTGTAATGTTCTGGGACATAATCTTCAACACACAGGCCTAGAATATCTGGAAAACTGTTATAAAACAGGAATTTTGGAGAACTGTCTCAATTTGTCTTGTCAAAGTTTAGCAGTCACTTTCTTTTGTGTCCTGCTTATACAGTTTGAACAGCATACTGTCAGCAATTGAGGCAATGGTAGCTGCCCAGTGGCTAACTTTTGCCATAAACAAAGCAAACTCCATATGGAGTTTCTGTAGTGTCCATCATCTTCTCTGAAGTAAATTAGTGCTGTCAGGAGCAGACATATCCCATTGTCATGAAAAGCCCCATGTTAACAAAACATTTTAAGTGCCATATTTTGTAGGTTTTTGAAGTGTTTGAAGATCATTGATATATTTAAAATATATCTGTTTAAGCTTGAAAGCATATCTAACATGACTACAAGTTTGATTGTTATAGGTAACTAACTACTAGCCTGCATTTTTTATTATCCTAAACAGTTTATAACTTACAAGGGCTAGAAATTTACATTGCATTATTAAATGAGCTGCATAGGTACAATACTGTACACAAGAGTAGAAACATATGTACATTATGTTCTAACAAAAATAATAAGTCTGTATCAATGTACAAAAATACCTTAAACAAAAGTGGAAAGATATATGCAGTATAACAAAAAACTTTAAATTTGTATCAATATACAAAAGTCCAATGTTTTATTTTAGTTTAAAAGTAGATTCGATAATTTACCTTTTTTACCCTTTCATTTCTATATCCCCCTTGTTCTTTTCAGAATGAGATCCCTGAATTTAATCTCTTTTGTTTAGCTTTCTCCCTGACTATGACCTAAAGCCATTTGTAATCAATCCTTCTAAACAATGACAAATGTCTATAATTCACTGAATTACCCAAAACCACCCACCCCATTTCTTGGGAATGTGGGTCTTGTGTTTTCTAGACTGCTTCTTATTGTCTGGGGGTGCTGGCATCTTTGGGGGATCCTTAGAAAATTAGGATAATGGTCAAGTCCTGGCTAGCATAGTCTGTAAGGCTGGACCATCTCAGCCAGCAGCCTTGAAGCTGTTCTGGATGGAGCACTCTGAGGAAACAGCAACAGAGGCCTTCTAAGAGGCTGGATCATCTGAACTACCCATTTTCCCTGGTGTCTGGTCCCCTTGCTCTGAAAATACATAAACTTTCAAAGGTAACATACATATCTGTGTGTTAACACAAGCATGAACTATGCTTTGGACACAAGCCAGCCAAGATCATTTTTTTATTGTTGCTGTTTTAGGTTTGAGCTGGTAAAATATACTTTACTTGTCTTATAGTTTTTCTAGGTTTATTTCTTTATGTCTGTAGCCACAATTTTTAGGGATTCTTCCCTGATCAAACCTAATTCTCTTTAACCTTGAATGAATACACAGCCTTCCATTTTCTGTGGAAACAATAGCATAACCTCTTCTCAAATTCAATATATTTTTTGACATTCATTTAGAAGTTAAGACATTTTAAAAGTATATAGCAATTTATTAATTTATAAGTTTCCATATTCCAATGTCTTTCAGTAGCTATCATTTGTTCATTGGAAATAAAAAATTCAAAGATAATATACAGAATCCAGACTCCCTGTGTATTTCCCATATCCATGTGATTTATTAGCTGTTTTTTAAATTACTTTACTTCTTCAAAGACTTTCCTTTATCATTTTAAACTATTTTTTTGTATTTTTCATGACTGTCTATATTCTTTTTCCCCTGAAGTCTATTCACATTGTTAAACACATTATAATCCGTTTAGCGTTTTTTTTTCATCTGAACCTGTTTTGCTGTATATATGTAACTTTTTGTCTATATGAGAAAAATTTTAAACATCTGTGCAGCTTAGTTTATGACACATTAGTTGCTCAAACCTGCAGGCAGCAGCTGGGAGATGCAGGACTGTACTGTGATCTACATGAGGAAGCTGCATTTGGCTCTGTTTTTGCATGTGTGAAGCCTTTAAACAGTTTTTTTTCAGGTCTTATGTGGAAATACATGCTCCACATTATTTAATAAGCAAAATTTTCCTGTCCCACCAGCCAGCACCAAAATTATGACATGGAGACATATTATCAACTATGAAATTTTAGGTTTGACAGTTTAGGTTTGTTTCTAACTAGCCTTATAATTTAAATTAACTCATGTTTTTAATCTATGTTCTTTTATGTGGTCTAGTTACCTTTATTCGGTACTGCTAATGCTGTTTCCATTCCATCTTGGGACAGCTCCACCTTCTTTTCTCTTGTCTCGAATCCTGCCTAGCTATTGGCTGTTTAGTTTTTTATTAAGCCAGTCACAGTGACATATCTTTGCATATGTAAAGGAATATTCCACAACAGCAAACAGTCCCTCCCTCCTCTTGCCTTCTGTTTACCTTTCTTCTCATTGGCATCTATCTGCTTTATCTGTACCAGCTCAGTTCTCTTTCTTGGCAGTCTGGCTTTTTCCATGGGAGAGGAGGTAAGGGCAAGAGTATCATAGCTAGAGATGGCCCCTGACTCAGTGATGTGAGAAACAAGGGTTTCCTGTTTTGGCAGCAGCAGAAGTATTCTGGGAAGATTCTCAGTAGTTAGTTTTACTTGGTTCAGGTGTCTATCCTGGAGCTAAACAATCACAGTAACCAGGAGGAAGTGAGATGTTTTAGTGAGTGCCTTAAACTTTGTTATGGGGTTGGCATCATCTGTTGACAAGAGAAGGAGAGCAAGTCACAAGTCTCAACAATGGCTCACATGTATAGCAGTATGTGTCAAATCATGGGTTCAATCTTCTGTACCCCTCTCCAAAGACAAATAGAAGATCAGAAGAGAATGGGCTAAAAAAATAATAGTGCCTGGAATGGTGACATGTGCCTATAATCTTAATACTTGGAAAGTTGAGACAAGAGAATGAAATTGAAGCCAGAGTTTCATAGAGACATCTTGTCTTAAAACAGTAATGAAGTGATGTAGCGGGAAATCAGAAACTGTATATGTGAACGATCGCGTCATAGGACTAGAGACGAGCTGGGCGTGGTTAACTAAAAAAGATTCCGGAAGTAGACCTTCGAGGGAGGGGACCAGGACAAGAAGTCGTCATTCTCTCATGAGAGTTCCCCGACCGAGTGTGCAGTTCGCTCTAGCTGCCCGGGAGTTCGGACGTACGGCGTGGAGATGAAGAATCTTCCTTAAAAGATCTTCCTAAAAGCTGCAACCTCATCCTGTCATCTTCTCCTAAAACCGACTCTGTTTTGTAAGCTATTTTCACCAAATAAACCCTGTTTAAAACATATCTTAGGGCGGGTTTTTACCGCGATAATTGGCGCCCAACGTGGGGCCACATCTGTTATAATAAGTTTTTTTTGGCTTGTTTAAGTTTAAAAATTTATAACTTAACATATGTGTGGCGTCAGTTTAAAACTTAGTTTGTATGTTTATAGCTTTTGTCTTTTAAAAAAATAAATTATATGTTTATATACTTTACACTACTTGGCCCATATCTTAAACACATTATTAATTAATTTTTTTTAATTAATTTATTTTTATAAATTTATCTATTACGTGACTCACAGCCCGTGGCTCACTTAAATTTTTATATGTTTTTTTTTTTTTAAGAGACAAATAACAACTAATAAACTCCACCCCTTCTTCCTACCTGGCTATCTCTAATTCTCCACCCACTTCTACAGTGCCCTACATAAGTCCAAACAATCATTTATTTACATGATACAAAAAACATTCCACCACAAAGTGATACCACTATGCTTTCATCCCTACTCATTCATATCTAAGGAAATATACATATATATATATAAGTGGGAATGGAAGCATGGTGTGGTGACACCAAATGACTGGCTATTTTACACACACACACACACACACACACACACACTCACACATGATTCATTCATTTAATTGTGCATGTGTGTGCTTGCCTGGTGGGTGCATGGCATAAGTGCATGTGTGTCTTTCTTAAGCTGACATTGGATATCTCCTTCAATAGCTTGCCATGTTAACTTTTAAAATAGTCCCTCATTGACCTTAGAACCTACTGTTTGGCTTGCATGACTGGTCAGTGAGCCCCAGTGACCTATTTGTCTGCTCTCCCCCAGTGTTGGGATTACATACACATGCTGCCATGCCTGCCTTTTATATTGATCTCAGAGATTTCTGATGCTTGCTTGGGAACTACTGTATTGCCTGTGATATCTCCCTATTCCTCATATTGATTATTAAACAAAAAACCACTTCAGGAGGTGTGCTAACGAACATTCAGTCAGCATAGGAGTGACACTCTGTGAAATCAGATACGTTTCTCTGGAGAAGTCTTCACATTTATGCCGTCCCGTGGGGACCAGCAAAAATAGCTCTGGTTAAGTCTTTCTGAAGAACATGCTATTTTATTTTTTTAAAAAACCTATTTTACTATTACAATTACTATTCTGTAGTTGAACATAGAGTCAGCATGGGGGTAACACACTTGTTTTACAATGTGTGTATTATTTTTTTCCTCAAAAAAAAAACCTAGGACAAAAATTGCCTTATATTTTCAGGATGAAATTAATGTTGAAAATCTCTGGAGGTCACCACACTGCTGCTCATAGGACCAGTTTGAAGCCTATATAGAAATGCCTTGTCTGGTTCACGGAATATGTGGGCATCAGTTACATAAATTGAGCCAGAATAGGGAAGAATCTTGACTTGGATATTTCCAAATAAGCTAAGATACATGGTCATAAAAGGCTAAGAAGCTTTGGTAAGAGAGAGAGAGAGAGAGAGAGAGAGAGAGAGAGAGAGAGAGAGAGAGAGAGAGAGAGAGAGAGAATGCTATTAGCTATTACTGGGGGATCTGAGTCTTGAGGAAGGGTCTGCTCTTTCCCCTCTATGGGAGAATAACTCCAATAACTCCCATTGGCACTAGGGTTGGTGGTATTGTAAAAATCTGGAAGGAAGCCACTGGGTAAGAACAAATTCCAAGGAATTAGAGCTACTTGAAAGCAACTTAAAAATAGATTAACAATGCAGTTTGGTGTAGAACGATTGCCTTGGACAAAGCTCCTGGATAAGACAGAGCGAACACACACAGAAAAGTTGTGGCAGTGACTGGGATGCCCATGGGAAGAGCTTCCTACTTGTGCTGCCCTGTGAAGTGAGGCTAGACCAGGACTAATGCAGCAGCTTTCACTTGGAGCTAGAGTCTCATTATGTAGCCCAGGCTGGCCTCCAACTTGAGACCCCACTGCCTCAGAACCTCCAGTGCTAGGGTTGAAGCAGCGTGGAAGGCTAGGGAGTTTTCTTTAGAAGAGGGTCTCATGTAGGCCAGAAAGTTCAAGAATGACTTTAAGTTCTTCTAATTCTCACTTTCTCCCCTACTCCCCCTATACCCTTCATCTCAATTTCCTCTCTCCCTCCCTCCTTCCCTCCCTCCCTCCTCTCTTCCTTCTTCCTCTTTCATGTTCTTTTTGATACAAGGCCTTCTGTACTTCCTGCTCACCTCCAGTTCTCTATGCAGATGAGGCTGGCCTTAAACTTTTTATATTTTTGCCTCCACCTTCCAAATGCTGGGATTATAGGACTGTCCCAATACATCTGGCTAGAAAATTACTCTTCAAATTTTTTATTACATTTATTTATTAGGTGTGTGTGTGTATGTTTGTACAGGTATGTGCTCATACCATCTTGGGGAATCAGTTCTCTTTTTCTATCTTGTGAGCTCTGGGAATAGAATTCATATTACACACACACACACACACACACACCCCAAATAAAGATATAAAAGAAACAAAAGAAGCAAGAGGAGTGGAGTACAGGCAGAATTATAAGTGTTGTTCTGTGTATGTTGAGATCACAAATGTACAGCTCTGTTTGCATGCACACACATAGCTGCCTCAAATTAGGCTGCACACGACCCTTGGGATTCTTCCTTTGATTTTCACCCCACATTTGTTTTTGTTCTACCATAACTTGTTGAATGTGGACCTACTAAGTTTCAATGTGTACCCTTGAACATTCAGCATTAATGACATTGGGAATCAGCACTGGACTCTGCTGGGGGTAGAGAGTGGGCAGAGGAGGAACAGAGGCAGCATCCTCAGGTTCAAGCCAAAGAAAGCACACCCCATTTTTCCAGGTGGAAAGTCCCTAAGTAAGGGTTACTTTTTGGTTTATCAGTGATTGAATTTGTTCCCCCCCCCCATTTGACTAGGCTTGATCTCTACCACTGAACTGCATCCCCAGCCTCACATGGGCCCTTTAAACTTAGTGTTCCCGGCTCCAGTCCACTTCCGCTCAGCCTTGCTCCTTGCTTTTCCTAATGCTGATGCACACTGCTGCTGTCTGTGTCCTTCTGGTTGACCTTCACAGCCACATCATACTTGTCCTAGTTAGGATTTCAATTGCTGTAAAGGGACACCATGACGACAGCAACTCATATAAAGGAAAACATTGTATTGAAGTGGTTGCTTACAGTTTCAGAGGTTTAGTCCATTATCATCACGGCAGGGGACATGGCGATGTTCAAGTAGACATGATGCTGGCTACATCTTGATCAGAAGGTAACAGGAAGTGGACTATGACACTGGACTGTATCTTGAGCATAGGAAACCTCAAAGCCCATCCTTACAGTGATACACTTCCTTCAACAAGGTCGTACCTACTTCCAGAAAGTCACATCTCCTAATAGTGCCATTTCTGTGAGTTTATGAGGGCCAGTGACATTCAAATTACCACAGTACTGTTTTGTGCTGTGATTCCTCAGTCACTTAGAAATCTCCCTCCCTCCTTCCCCTCTTTTCCCTCCCTCCCTCCCTCCCGCCTCCCTTCCTCCCTTCCCTTCTCTAAGGTGGAGAGCAAAGTTCTCATTCTCCAGAGCACCTGGCATGGCTCTGAGTACAAGGCAGGAGTCCTGAAAGTGTCTGTTGACCTGAAATATTAAGGTACATTTTTCTTTTTCATTAATTTTATCTTTGCCAGAGTAAACAAAGCTAGTAGGTGAAAACAGTTATGATTACACACAGAAAGTAGAAGAATAAATAGGAAAACAGAGGCACTTTTAAGGAAGCTTTATGATATGGTATTAAACATTGTAATTATGTCTTACATCTATTTATTTCAAGTTTGCTAAGTATTCATATTTTCTATTATCATGATATTTTAACATATATTTAGTTACTGAAACACAGAGGTGCTAAAATGCAGAACTATTATTTTTATAAATATTTCACAACAAACTTATTTTAATGCAAAACTCTCATTTTAAAAAATATGGCTCCATAGTAAAAATTATGATTTCTTCTTCATCTTCTTTCTTCTCCTCATCCTCCTCCTTATTGTCTTTGTCTTCTTTTCTTTTCTCTTTTTTAAATCTTGAGACAGGGTCTAAGCATCTAGACTTTATGGTCTGGAAATCTCTATGTGGTCCAGACTGGCCATGAATTCTTGGTAACTCACTGCCTCTGCGGGGATGCTGGGATAACAGACATGTGCTACATCAGGCCACAGCTCATTAAGGCAGAACCAGTTTGGGCTCTAAATTGACTTCAGATAGGAAAACACAAAACAAACTAATTTATTTAAAAGAACAGAAGTAAGTACAATCTCTAAATGGAATTTGTTGGAACATACTGAAATAGATTTACTTTATAAAGGAAAACGTTTAACCAAAGAAACTTGTAGTTAGGCGTGACCATGATACGTCCTAATAACAAATGAAAACATTCTCAAATTGTGATTCACTTTGGAGTTTTCCATGGTATAGGCTTTATATTTATTTGTTTTGCAGAATTAGAGAAGTCTGTCAAAGTTAAATATATTTAAGTCAATAGAAACTGTTCCAGGTAAATGAATTTCATCTTCACATTACTGACATGAAATATAGTTTTCCCTTAGGACTTTTCCTTTAAGTAACTAAGTGACTCATAAGTTCAGAAAATATTTTCTGGTACAGGTAAGTCTGAGCTTAACATGAAATATTCTGAATATTTCTTTTCCTCTCAAGATGACTATTTCAAAAATAGCAGCTCCTTCCTGGAAGGTGTAATTGCCTTTTGCTAGGAATGTTACAAATGACTGTCCTTTTGGGGAATGTATTTCAAAGCAGCTAGAATTTGCTTTTTCCTTTTTCCACCAAAATCCTACTAACACCTTAGGGTTCAATTCAAGTGTTGCCTCTTTATACAATTTAATTTTATTTTTAGATATAATCACCCATTTCACTTGTTTTAGAGAGGGGCAAAGTCTCACTTAACATTTGCTATAGCCCAAGTCAGCCTGGAATGCACCATGGAGTAGGGACTGGCCTTGGACTGAGGTTACAGGCATGAGCCACCAGGCCCTGCTTTCCCTTTGGATGTTAACAGTGTACTTTGCATGATAAATGAGTGGGTATATTTAATTTTAACCATTTTTAAAGTTTTATTAGCATAATACGTTACAGTGCATTAATAAAAAAGAAACTGTATAAGACTTATAATGAAAACCAATATTCTCCACATTTCTTTACCAAACTCTTGCTTACAAGGGGGAATAACATTTCATTTCGAATTAATTTTGTTGTGTATTATTTTGTTTAAGTTACCTACATTTCACTCTATAGTACACTTAATTCTTATTAAATTTTAGGTGCTTTCTATAAATTTCTTTGTGGAGAACATGGCTGTCAGGGAATAGGAAGATTTGTTTCCCATTTCTTTATTGTGCCTGCCTCCTCCTCAAAACAGACCCGAGAATCTTTGAAACTGTCTCTACCCACTTTATCTCATGCTTAAATTGTCTTTATTTCTCCAAATTGTATCCGCATCAGGGAACAAAGAAGATACTCTTGGACACTCTAGGAGCCGGGGTTGTCCAGACACAGAGTGATTGACATTGCTCCGAGTCACTGAGACCCCTTGGTCTAAATCTTGGACCTTCTTCCTCCCGCCTTCTCTCTTGCAGCCTTTGTGGGACAGAGTGCCTTCCAACACTTTGTAAGAATGATGGAAGGAAGGGAAATGGTCTCCTGCATTTATACTTGTATTATAGTTTTGTTGAAGAAGTGCTTTGGGCTTGAAAATTATTTTCCCTCCCAGGACTGACATGGAGCAGGGAACTAACTCTGTTCTGTCTCCTACGGGGTGCTGGCCTCTGAGAGCTTCACGAGGGCAGTTCTCATTCCTTTGGAGATGGAAATCTCTGTAAGATTTCTAAATCCTCCCTTTATCCTTGGGGTTTGGAAATTTCCCAATGAAATACTTTAAGTGAGGACACTTTTAATTCATTCACTGGGCCCTTTAGGGACCCTTTACATCTAGAAGATTTCGGTTTTGGCTTTGATTCCCAGTCTTTTGAGGTGCAACTCACATACTTGGCAATTCATGTGTTTCAAGTGCATAATTAAAATCAAGTGTACACATCACACAGTCACCACAGCTATGGCACTTTAGAAGTACCTCCATTAGCACTTCCTAGACATCTTCTCCATCTAGCTGGATTCTAGAAACAGAACCTAGGGCCTCAAGCATGCTAGGCAAATGCTTTACAGTTGTGCTACACCTGCAGTCCCTTTAAAAGGTGTATTTGTAGACAAAGGTCTTACTCAATTGCCCAGGCTAGCCTCAAATACAGGTTCTTCCTAACCCCAGCCTCCCAGGAAGCTGAAGGAGGCATGTGCCACCATGCCTGGTACTGCGGTTCTGTTTGTGATTGACTATTTCCTTCTATAGACAGTATGTGTGTGTGTGTATGTATATTGTTTCTACTCCATGGCTATTAGTTGAATAGCCTCATGTAATACTGCTATGGACTGTTTTCCTCTATTTCTTCCTTTCCACTTCTTCCTCTTCCCCTATTCCTCTTCTTTCTCTTGGTTCTGGGTCTCAAATCTAGGATTTTAGGCATGTTGGACAAATGCTCTAACACTGAGCATCATTTACAACTCAGCATGAGTTTACATACACACTTGTTAGTGTGCATTTCTCTTGGGTATACATCTACAAATGACCCTGCTGGATCACATGGCTGATGATTATATGTTAATAGCTATTTATTTCATCATATTTTCTTTGTTGTCACTGTTCAGAAGATTACACTCCCACTTTACATTTTAATATAGTCTTGAAATGGAGACAATGAATGTTCCTTTCATTTTCACTGCTTGATCTGTGTTCTGTTCCCCAGAAATCTATGAAAATCTATTCGCTGGTGTTCTTCTCCAGCTCTTCCTTCCTTTGTTATTTGAGCTTGAATTTGTAGATTTATTTAGTAAAATTTCATCACCAATCTATCACATTGATTTCAACCAATAAAGGTGTGTTAAATGTCTATTCAACTGTGTTGCAAGGTATCTACATGTTGTCTTTCTGTCTGTTTTTATGTAATAACTATGGAATGCTTAATTAAAAACCTGAACTATTAGGGGGAGACTCAGTGACAGAGTATGTACTTAATGTGTACAAGGTGATAGACTCAGTTCCCAGTACTAAACAAATAAAATGTAAAAACCTGAAAATGGGGAAAATTAACATGGTGGGGAAACTACTGTTATAATCATATATGTGTCATTAGCACATAAAACTTTATTTCTCTTATGTGGGTGTAGTCTTGTATAGGTTCTCAGCACTCAGGAGGCAGAGGTGGGAAGATTTCTATGAATTCAAGGTCAGCTTGGGACCCATGGTGAATCGAGTCCAGAATTATCTAGCAAGGGCCTGTCTTAAACAAAAGCCCCCACAAACCACAGAAACACAAAAGAACTTATAACTTTAGATTTCTCTTTTGTCTTTAGAAAGAACAGATGAAAGCACTTTGTAGGGAAAGACTTATTATGGTTTAGATATGAAATGTCCATCCCATAGCCCAGGTGTCCCTAGAAACGTCTTGCTTCCCACTACTGAGAGTTTGATTTGGTCATGGGGGTACTGACTTCATCGGAGGATTAATCCATCTATCAATAGCTTTAGAACCAAATGGGCTGTTAAGAGGAGCCTCACTTGGAGGGTGACTTTTTAGAGGAAATTTCTACTCTTTACCCTTTCTCTGTTTCCCTGTTCCCTGGCTGCCATGGGAATAAGGAGCTGTGCACTCCTATACCTTCTCTACCATGATTCCTTGCCTGACCATAAGCCCAAGGACAATGGGAAGAGTCCACCATTGACAGAAACTTCTGCCACCATGAGCTAAAATAAATCCTTCCATCCTTCATTGATTGTCTCAGCTATTTTCTCACAGAGGTTACAAGTTGATGAACACACTGGGGATTGAACCCAATCCTTTGAATACACTAACCACATGTCCAATATCTGAGCTATGCCCCAGTTTAAAATAAATGAGCAAGTAATAGATATATAATCTATTCTTTTATAATTTTATGTATATATTAATATATGTTGGTCATATTCTCCATTAGGTTCTTATGACTTTTCTACTTGAATCCTTTTGCTTCCTACTGATTTCCCTCCTGGGTTGGTTTTTTTGTTTTGTTTTGTTTTTGTTTTTTGATCCATTGGATTTAATTACATAAGCATGGTTAGGGGTTATTTACTGGAACATGTGTAACTAATCAGTGACTACACTCATCCTACCCACAACTATCAGTGGTTGCCAATAGCTACCCAGGAGGGATGGGACATCCCACATCCCTGCCTTACCCATAGTGGAATGCTGACAGGTAAAATCTTTTGTGATTTCATGAATGTAATGCCCATGTCATGTCCAGAAGACATTATTTGCATTGAGTTTGCTACTAGTTCGACCATGACCAAAGACAAACCATCCATTGATTGTTGGAAATATTAAATAAGTCTATATGCAAACAAATCATGTAAAATAATACCTATTTTATGGAGAGAAGGACACAAATCTGTCTGTGTACTTGTGCTCACTATCTTGTTTTTTCTTAGGTGTAACTCTAAGTAAATCATTGACAGTCAAGTGGCATTTCATACTGTTTGCTATGAAGGGAAGGGATTCTATTACTCTCAGGTTTACTCACTGATCCTTTTATATTTCATGGCTAGTGTTGCCAGACAGGAGCATTGAACAGTAAGCTCCAAGGATAGAGTTTTTCCTTGAGTTAGTTGGGCTGGGTTATTTATGGCTGGATGCCCAATGCTTGCTTGATATACTACTAGACTGGGTGTGTCCCAGAGGGTTTTCATATTGAATGGGTAAATAAGGCTGATGAATGCATGGTAATTTCTTTTCGCAAGGTTGAGCTCATTTTCTGTAAGGAAACTACATGTTTCTATGAGTGGTCCTGTAGAACCTTTCATTATACATGTCAGTTTCCTCATTGACTAGAGAAACTCATCAGAGTCGTTAAGGATTGACTAAACAAGAAATCTCAGGAAAGTGTGCTCTTTGTGGCTGTATTGTTAAGACTACTGTATTCTTGGGTGGCTAACACACACACACACACACACACACACACACACACACACACACACACGCACGCACTGCACTGGCAGGCATGTAGTTCTGGTGTATGGTTTTATTCTTTTGCCAGCCTTAATGGCAATCATTGTGTTCCAGACTCCATGTGATGTAAATTGATAATGAGTTCCAGGCTTACAATGACATGCTATGAGATGACTCTGTGCAGGGGCCCATTTCTATCATTGGAGTAGGCTTCTTTTAATTAGAGTTTGGGGGAAATTAAAGGTATAGATTTGTTGGCCTTAAACTCTTTAAGAACAATTCTTTCCTTGGTGGGCATTGAGTTGAGTTGCACATGAAGTTGGTTGTGGTTTTCCCCAGTGAATCTCATTTTCTTTATTTTCTATATGGTGTTATTTGATGGAGTTGGTGATTACCATTTAAATAATCTTAAATTGTAAACTATAGTGATTTCCCAGGGGGACTCATCTGAGCCAAGATTTCCTCATATGTGAGTTCATCTAGAAAGTTTGGATAGAAACAAAACTTGAGGGTGTGATATCTCAAGCCTCAAGTGCTTCTTGAGACAGAATTTCTTGGCAATTCTATTTCTTTATGTGATTTCTCCCACAGTCCTTTTGATAATTATTTTCTTATTTTTCCTAGAAACTGCTCTTATGAGGCCCTTTAAAGCTCAGGAATAAAGATGCTTTGCGCCTGCAAACTGAGAGTAGGCCATTTATGCTCCTTAACCTATATAGGATTTTGTTTCATTTCGTGTATGTGTATGTGTGTCTATGTGTGTACAGAAATGTTTACACTACTGCATCTCATTTATGTATTAGTTCTAGACAACTAATCCATGTTATGTGCATGTCACAGCATGCACATTAGTGACTGAATTATCTCCCCATCCCCATCAATGCATGTGTGTGTATTTATGTGTTTGTGTGTGTGTTATGGTGTGTTTATGTGTGTGTTATGGTGTATGTTTGTGTATGTGTGTGTATGTATGTGTATATATATATATGTGTGTTATGGTGTATGTGTTATGTGTATTTTAGTGTATGTGTTGCTATGTATGTATGTTATGGTATGTGTGAGTGTGTGAGTATGCAGACCAGAAGTCAACATCAGGTGTCTTCTTGAATCACTCACCATTTTGTTTTTTAAACAGGGCCTCTCCCTGATTCTGGAGCCCACTTATCTGACAGAGTGGGTGGCCAGTGAGCCCCAGACAGCTTCCTGTATCTGCATCCAATGACCTCTGCTGGTACTTGGGTTTCAGACACATGCTGGAACCATGGGTTTTTACAGTGGTGCTGGAGATCTGAACACAGGTCCTCAGGCATGCACAACAGACACTGTACCAACCAAAACATCATCTAGCCACTCGACAGTTTTATGGAAAATGGTTCCCATTATAGGCTAAATTCATAAACACCCGATAAATGCTATCTAATAACCACTAAATTTTAGTGGGGTTATGAGAGAGCAAAATGATAGATCTTATGAACTGGCTAGGAAAAAAATGGCAGGGCTTTCTAACTCTAAATGTATATTTGTTCTTGGAGAAGCTTAAAAACTTGGACAAATTAAGCTCAGTAATTTTTCACATACACACCTCTCATGGAGGCTCACAGCTACTAAGGTGTCCAACTTGAATTCTTTGGAGACCTTGTTGATAGTTATATCACTGTAATTTGGGTGCTTGGCAGGCAGACATTTTTTTAAAGAAAAAAATTAATATTTGCTTGATTTCTTGATAAGAAAAATACTACAAAAGAATATTGCAAAACCTGAAGGTTTGGCAGGCTTTCCCATGTGGGTGGAAAAATGTTGTTCTGAAGCCAAGCTGGAATTACTCATGAAATATAACATAAAAAAATACATTAAAAAAGAACATTGATCTCAGGAAAAAGACACAGATATAAATATATATATAACAACAAAGCTTGTGGGTTTTATCAGTATGCACTATGCAGACACAAAGACATAATCATGATGTTATGAGAATCACAGATCTTTGATATTAGAGATAATTGAAAATTCTTTATTATGCTGATTTTCACCTTTATCAGGCTCCTGCTGTGTCTGGGCGCTGTGTATGGTGTTGACATCTTTCTTTCTTGCTCCTGCCCACAGTCCTTCTCAGCCTTTGTAAAAAGGCCACACAACCAGCACAGATCTCTTGAGTAGGCAGTGTTGGTTGACTACTCAAACCCTACTTCTGGGTGGCTGAGGCAGGAGGATCAGGAGTTCAAGGCCAGTATTGACTAGATAGTGAGTTTAAGGCCAGCTTGGGTTACATGTATTCCTGTCTAAAAAAAACAACAACAACAACAAAAAAAAAACACCACACACACAGGAAAATTAAGATTCACAATACAACTAACTTACTTAAAGGGCATTAAGTTTGTTTTTATTCTTATCATGCTTTTAGAACTTTACGAATGGACATGTCTCAATTCCAGGACCATCATTTCTTTCTCACTTTGGATTTTGTCTTTGAACTCCTGCTCTGACTGGATTTTTCTATTTCCCCCTTTATCTCTTAACTGCTCACAAAATTTTCAATATTCTAACACCCTCCACTTTATGCTATATTATGAATACACAGGACAAAATGCACTTAAAAAGATAATCAAAAGCTAGCTGGTAGAATAAAAGAGTTGCAGTTTTCCTTTGGGGATTTATTATTACCTTCATTTTTTTTTTAAGTTCAAAGGATATGGATTAAAACGTGTGCCCAAAGCATCATACCATGAACGTTATCAGTCATGGAGCTTTTCAAACTTCTGTGCATCTGGTTTTCCTATAGAATCCTGATATACAATGGCTGTGGATTCAGGAATTTTCTCTGAAAAAAAGGTGGCTGACATCAATTGCCACATTTACCTTATCTTATCCACCTGGAGGCTGTGTGTGCGTGAATGGTGTTTCCCTGAAATGCAAGTAACCATTTCTTGCTAAATAGGAGAGGGGAAAAGATGATGTCACAGGACAGGTTGGAGATTACTCCAAACAAAGAGTATACTGTAGCCCAGGAGGAGAAGTGGGAGCCGTAGTTAATGAGTAATAACCCAAGTGTTCACTGAGTCCTTCCTATATCCCCAAAGTGGAGTAACTGGTGTGAGAATCAGTGCCATAGTGTATTGCCTTAAGAGGAAGTTATGCCCTTATTAGGCAATGTGTATTTTGCATATCATATGAAAGCAGCATGTTTTATAGGACTGGTGGTGGTAAAGGCAGAATGTGAAGGGGGGAGATGCAGTAATACATAAATAAGCAAGCCTATGTTGAAGGAGACCTATGAACTCTGAAGAATTTCAGGTGGTCCTTTGAGACTACTGGCTGGAGAACCAAGGTGGGTGGAGCTTAGGTGAGAGAATGAACTGTAACGTATAGGGATATTTATGGGAAAGGATTGTGGAGTCTCAGATGATTGGACTGTGGTTTTCACCTTGAGGTGAAGGGAAGTGATAGTTGATTCCTAACCAAGTGTACTCTGGGAACCCAACATGTCAGAATGGTACAGGGTAGGCAGGAAGGTATGAACTTCCTCAAAGTGTACTTATAAAAATGATTTGTTGGACTGAGATTCAGGTAGTATGAAGCCGGTGATTTGAAAGTCAACAGGTCAGTGGCATTTAACACATTCACAACTTCACAACGTTACACAGCCATCTCTGCTGTCTAGTTCCAGAGCATTACCACCATTCCAAAGTAGACTTCGTCCTATGAAGGGATGTCCTCTCGTAGCATTTTCAGTCTCTGGCCACCATTAGTATGTATTCTTGCAATGATGGTATATTTAATAAACATAGCCTGAAATGTCAGAGGACCGAGCCAAGCCATGAAGGTCCTGGAGTGGTGACTCATGCCTTTATTCCTAAGACTTGTGAGTTCAAGGCCAAACAGAGCTTGGCCTGACCTCCTGTAGCCCAGGCTGACCTCTAACTTTGTATATTACTGAGGCTATCCTTGTACTCCTGTCTCTCCGGACCCTACTTCTGATCGTTGAAGTGACAAGTATTTGCCATCCTGATGGCAGAGTACATTTGTAAAAAAACCTGTTAGTTGTCCCTGAAGGTTACATGGATGCAAGCAGACTAGATACAGCCCAGGCATGGAAGATTGAAGACTTCACAGAATGCCAGACATGAATTTTATCTTGGCAAAGTATATTTTTCTGTGTCTATAATGGGGCAGAGTCAAAGACTGGAGGCAGAGGAACTATAAGACACGCAAAAAAAGTGTCATTGGGGCATTTTCTGGACGGTGTGATAGTGGGAGAGCATGATGGTGAGACAGACATTCATCAAAAGTTGATTTTCATCAGTGTGTCTTCACAGCGACGGAGAAGCACACTAATGCATCAACATTACATATGCATTATTTAATTAAGATAGAAAATTGTAATACAAAAGTTTCCTTATTGGTTTTTGCAGCCACGGAGGTAATCTCCAGGCTTCATGATGGCAGGCAAGCATCATTGCTGAGCTTCATTCCCAGCTCCACACAGAGAAGAGGCACTTCTCGCCTCATGCTGTAAATGGTGAACATGTAACTAGCAAACAATCTTCTAGTTCTTTCTCTCGTTGTGGGAGACCAGATCATCAGACCATCTCTCCAGGAATAACAATTTCTTCCTTCCTTCCTTCCTTTCTTTCTTTCTTTTCTGAGACAAGGTCTTGCTTACTGCCTCAGACTCAAGATCCTCCTTTTCTCAGCCTCTCCTGTGTTGGGGTTCCAAACACGTGCTACCACGCCAGGCTTCCCAAGTACAATTTGTCAGTACCATCATGCTTAAAATCTTTTACATGTTCAAAACTAATCAGAAGAGCAATATTAGGCAAATCGAATCCAAGGCAGTCTACAGAATCCATGACCAGAATTCCTCAAAAGTCAAAAACAAACCAACAAACAAACAACTAGGGAAGACTGACAAGCTGAGCATGGGGGGGGCAGGCAGACAAGATGATTGACATACATGCTGCTCTGGATAGAATCCAGGGATAGGAAAGGTTAGTGGAATTTGAACAAAAGATGGGGTTCAGTTAGAAGCCATGTACCAATGGTGGTTTCTTAGTTTTGACAAATGTGTGTTCTCACATGACTTGGTGACATTAGAGAGAACTGAGTAAATGGCATATAGAACACTCTTATGCTATCTATCTAGTGGTCTTTCTTGAATGATCTAGGCCTACCTTGCCTTCCCTGATCCTACTTCTGATAATCTCACCTCAGTATACACCCTTCACTGGGTCACATGAAAGGAACCATGTGACCATGTCTCACTCTTCCTTGAACCTTTCTTTCCTTTTTCTGTGTTACTGCCTAGTTTTTTTTTTAACTTTCTATATATGGTTATTACTTCTGAAATATGTCTACCCCATTCCCAAGACACAACTCTGCAATACTGCCTCTTATAGGAATGACAGAAATCTTTCTGTCTAGTATCCCTTCCCTTGTTCCCAACCAATGTAGTCTCCGCTTAGGAGCTACAGTAAAGTCTTAAAAACTTTTCACAGGGCTCTCTTGTTCTCAGAGTAAAATTTATCTAACTCTGCTGCCCCTTAGTTCTAAGAGTTCTGGACATAGAGACAAACCCATGTGCACTCTTGTACATAACCTGTAGCTTAGTCCTAGTAACTATTCAACAGTTCCTGTTCCCAGTCATCTGTTACCTGCTGGTGTTTCTGTTCAAGATGAGAGAAATGAGATAAGCATATTTTTATGGTTAATATCATTCTCTGGTTCTATCCTTTATCAGTCGTAGGACCAAGGGTAAGATGTTTGGATCCTCTGTGTCTGGAAGCTCTGATGTTGGGAGGAATTATAGGAAGTGAAGCACTTACATCCTTACCTGGCAACAGAGTAGGGTTAAGGATAGTGGTAGCTAGGCTATAATCTGTTCTGTGTTTTTGTAGCACTGAGCATAACTGTAATGAGTGCATTATATAGATACTCTTGGGTTTCCAAAGTCTTACACAAATATTTGTTGAGTAACTGCTCTTTCCTTTGTTTGGAGTATGTTTGCATCTCTTTCTCTAACTCCCATGGAGCCAGCTCTATATGTTCCTTGCTTCAACCTCAGATCCGGGTTTAGTTCTACCAAAGGCTTCTCCTAGTGATGACATCTCTCTTGAAACAGCAGGTCCATCCTCCTGCTGCTAGGTGGCCACATTGTTAGAACATTCTGTCTCCCTTATTAGCCCATAAAATGGGTGAGAGCTGCTGGTTCAGAACAAGGCTTTCAATGGTGCTGAATCAACCACTGATCATCTCATCTCATGGTGTCCACAGTATCACTGTGCTGTTAAGAGAACCCTCTAGGAAGATCCTATCTATGAAACTCACCTGAAGTTTCCTAAGGAAAGTAAAATGGTTGAGATTTCTTCATGTGGACCTAAAGAAGGATGCATGGGTTTCCATGGGAAGAAAACTAGAAGAGATCTCCTGGGTCAACTGGAGGCAGGGGTGGGGAAATGAGAATTTGAGAAAGTAGATCCAGCTGGGTGGGCTGGGTGAGGGAGGCTGGCTGTGTGCAGGATGGAGGGGGAGTGTAACGAAAGAGAAAGACATCTTGAGGGGGGGCATTGGGGGGTTATGGAGAAAACTGGTGCCAGGGTAACTCCCAGGAATCCAGAGGGATGACCTCGGTTAAGACTCCTAGCAAGAGTGGAGAGGATGCCTGACCTGGCCATCTACTGTATTCAGGTTGATGAATACCCTACTTGTCATCAGAGAACTTTTATCCAATAACTGATGGAAGCAGATGCAGATATCCACAGCCCAGCACTGGCTTGAGCTCTTGGAGTCCTCCTGAAGAAAGGGAGGAGGGATTGTAAGAGCCAGTGTGTGTGTGTGTGTATGTGTGTGTGTGTGTGTGTGTGTGTGAAGGTCATCATAGAGGAACTCACGGAGACAGCTGACCTGAGCTCATGGGAACACAGGGACTTTGGACCCACAGTTAGGGAGCCTACAAGGGGCAAATCTAGGCCCTCGGCATGTGTGTGACAGTTGTGTAGCTTGGCCCATTTGAAAGGCTTCTAGCAGCGAGGTCAGCACTTATCCCTGGTGCTGACTGGTAGATTACCTCTCTCAGCCTTGAGCCTGGGGACAGAGCTTGGTCCTGCCTCCACTTAATGCTTTTTTCAAGTCCATGGGAGGCCTGTCCCTTTCTGAATGAAAATTGAGGAGGAGTAAATGGAGAAGGGGGTAGTGAAGAAGGGGGGG
>PVIH01012946.1:35519-61134 GCA_004025045.1 Sigmodon hispidus | reverse complement strand
GGCTGGGTGTCTCAGATTGAAGTTGGTATTTGTTTTATAAATAGACTGACTGTGTCCTGCAGAGGCAGAGCCACAGATCTACATGCAGACGGCCTGCCTTGTGTGGCAGATATTCATTGGTTCTCTTGAATGGCCTAAGCATTTCAATTGTTGACTACAGTGCCCAAAAAAGTAATAAAACTTGAATTTTTAAAAAGTTAAAAAAAAAAAAAAAAAAAAAAAAAAAAAAAAAAAAAAAAAAAAAAAAAAAAAAAAAAAAAAAAAAAAAAAAAAATATAAAAATAAAAAAAAAAATAAAAAAAATAAAAAATATAAAATAAAAAAAAAAAAATAAAAAATAAAAAAAAAAAAAAAAAAAAAAAAAAAAAAAAAAAAAAAAAAAAAAAAAAAAAAAAAAAAAAAAAAAAAAAAAAGAATAATCTGCATTTAATTGTTTGTATTCCTGCTCCTTGATAAAAATGGTACAAACACAACTTATAATAATAACAATAATCATGTAATGATAGAAATAGTAAACATTAATGGAGTAAAGCACTTATCATATGATACATTTGATTAAGTAGAGTTTACTCATTTAAATACCATAACTATACCATACGTGAAAAATAAAAGTTTAATTAACAAGGCTGAGGTTCACAAGTGGAAGAAGATTACACTCTTCCTAGACTGTTCAATGTTGTATTCTAAGCAATATAATATCCTGGTATTCATAGGAGGAAAGCTTTTGTATCTGACAGAACAGTATGTTTCCTGTTTCTAGTCTATGACCTTTGATTTTCCTCCTTAAAGCTTTTCAAATAACTTTAAATAATCCTATTGAAATGTAAAATAGAATTTTCTTCTCATAAACTTGGGAAAAGCACATTCTTCTTGGTTTTTGACCATCTAAATATGTTTTGTACTTCTCAACTTATATTCCCATCAGTATGAATGACTTGTGATTCTGTTATGTTCCCAAGGGTTAATTGTACATGGGTCATCTGCAAGCATCTTATGGTAAAGGATGTCTCGAGCATCCCCTACTAACCTGTTTCTTAGGTAGTGAAAATAAACTACAAAGAAAATGTCAGGGTTTGTAGGACCATCCTCTGGAAAGTAGGAAAAGATAGTATGTGAAATGACATAATATGTCCTATCTACAGCTTATCAGATTATTTAAGGCTTTCATTGACTTAGTGATTACAAGTAGAAATATGAGAACTTCTACAACTAAAGTCATAAATAAGAATATAAGAAAGGCTATAGGAAGATTGTACAACTTTGGATCTGGATGGTGAGAAGAAGAAAACAGATTAAGACTAGAGGGAAGAGAATGGAATTTAGTTGGGAATAAATGAAATCTTGACTGTTGAGTGCTTCTTCAGTCTCTATATAGGATCTTGCCCTTTGGTAGGATATCTTCCCATCTGAATGGCATCTCATTTCACTGGTAACGATTTCACATACTCAATGATAACATAACCCTTAGACACCCATTATTCTCTCTGCCTAACCATCACCCACTGCTCTGAAAAATATCACTTTCTACATTTTTTAATGTACTATTGTTTTTAATTGAGATAGAAAATCTACATATAATTTATGTATTCCTAGGGATACTTAGGTCAAAATAATGAAAAACCACTTTTAAAAGAATTTTCTACTATTTTTTTCTGCCAAAATCAATACAGATTTATTGTGTTCTAAATAATGTAACAACTATTTGTATAATATTTACATTTATTGACATTTTAGAGCAACCTGCATATGACCTAAAGCATACAATAATATACAGAATGTACATACCCTATTCTAGAACATTTTTTATGCTGAAATTGAGAAACCTAAGAGATGGGTATCTGTGGGAGTCCAGGAAGTCATCAGGCCTTAGGGAGTTGAAACCCGTGCTATTATGGCAATTCAAACAAGCTATAACAACAAAACAAAACTACACGAAACAATGACTTTACTATTGTTCTTCATTGTCATTCTAGGAATAATAAGACTAATTAGTGTGAAGTGCTTGTTACCTAAAAGCTCACCTGTGAGCAAAATAATCTGCCCAAAGAGAGTATAAAAGGGTTACAAATCAGAAACAGAATTCAAATGAGACTGAGTAGCTCCAGAGCATAAACTCCTAATGTAGAAACCCTGCCTTTTCCCATACCTGCATTCTGATCTTAAAAACAAATGGTCAGATACGTAAGTTAAATATTTTGCCTTGTCTTTAAAATCACAGTTCATGATACTTCATGTGTTGAGTAGCTTTACTATGTATCACTGTACAAACTCATGGCTGTAATTTGAACACGTCGTTGTCAAAACATTTGTCCCTATTTTTGTTTCCAAAGTCTTACAGATTTTTATGTTACAGATAGACATTTGGCAACTCATTCAGAAGGAGGTTTTATTTATTTTTTTTTTCAGAGGTTGAAAATTTTCCAGATATGGAAGGTTTGTGGCAAATCTAAAAGGAAAACTGTCTAAGGGAAAAATGTATTTTAGAAGTTTCTCAAATGCTTTCCTGTCCTTTGTTGCACTTTGTATTTTTAAGATCTTTGAAAGAAGGTGCAGTTCCTCACATTCAAAAGCTGTTCAGCGAACCCTAACTCGAATTTCACTGGTTTAATTTGACATTTCTTTGAAAACGTGCAACTTGGCAGAGACAGAATTTCCTCAAGGAGGTCCAAAACTTCAGTTCAGAAAAGACTGGTTTGTCTACAGACATACTATATCAAAGAATTTTGTACTCTGATGTAACTTGAGAAGAACATGGGGCCCCATATAAGACAAGAAAGATCAGCCGAGCATATTTTCAAAGAGTATTTCTGGTAAAACTTGACCCCATTGTTTGAACTAAAACTTTCTAGTATTTCAGCAAATGTGCATTCATGTAGAAGTTGCAATCATTGCAGGTAATAAGATAAATTATATTATAAGAGGTTATGCTTGTCCTACAAATTTACAAAGAGACAGAGGTATGTTTATTACTTTTTAAATTAACCTTTATCATATTTTTGAATTGGTTTGTTTTCATTTATTTTAGATATATTTCAAAACAAGTAAATTAATAACAATAGAATGATATTGGTGTCTTCTTTATATTTTTTATAATTATTTCCAAATGGTTATACCTTATCCTTTTAAAATATCAAGTTTTTCTAATGAAGTCAAACTCATATTCCCAAACTAAGATTTTCATATACAAAGATTTACTATCACAGTTTTTTTTTTTTTTGTCTATGAAGGTATATGTGTATACATATGCATGTGTACATGTTCATAGGTTTGGAAAGCAGAGAACTATTTGATAAGTTGTTTCTTAGAAACTATTTAGCATTAATTTGGGTCACAGTCTCTCACTGGTCTGAAATGGTCCAAGTAAACTAGGCTGACTAGCCAGGTAGCTCCAGGGATTTGATTATCTCTGCATCTTTAATGCTCAAATTATAAGCACAGGTATCACTCTTATCTCTTTACATGGATCAAAAATACAACTCAAATCCTCTTCCTTACAAAATGAGCACTTTAGCAACAGCAATATTTCCACAACCTACTATCCATGATCCTTCGTAAAATGACATGATTATTGTGTTTGCTTGCTGGGTGGTGAATTGAAACAACAATGTCTTCTTTTCCTGTGAGACTTTGTGACCTTTAGGAACTGATCCTGTATTCTCTGGAGGTATCCTCAGTTCCTACTGTCTAGACATCTAAACACCTGACCTGGCTTCCTTTGAGGCTAACAGGGCAGCACATGGTTGGTAGCAGATCTCAGAAATTTCTATTGGTTTTGGCTGAAGAAGTCCTGGGGATATTAAAACTAGAAAAACCTTGTGAATTCTTATAGTACCCTAAACTTCCAAACACATTTCTCTTTATCAGTGAAGCCTGGTCATTATTATAACCCTTCAATATCTGCTTTTTTCTCTCTCAGAAAAATGCATTCACATGCTCATCCCTGATTCTTTGGACACACTAACTCCTTTAGAAACTATTACATTTAATGATTTTACATCACATGCTATACTTGCCTGAATTCAATTTCCCAGTAAGAATCTCAGTGTCCTCTCTCTGTGTCTCTCTCTGTCTCTGTCTCTGTCTCTCTCTCTCTCATTAGCTATCTGACTTATATCTACCTATCATCTAATTCATATCAAAATCTATAAATTATTTATATCATTATTAATGTTTTTATCACATGGACCTTCTAGAATTTTTATACATAAACAAAACTAACTGTAATAGTATTTGTAAACCTAAAACACACTAGAGTATTGTGTACTGAAAGTTATGTTTCAATAGAATGCACTCATTGCTATACTCTATTATAATATGTATTCTGTAGGATTTTTCTGTACAGCTAAATGTTATTCTATTGTCAACCTTACTATTAAGCTAAGAGCCACATCGTTCAGGTCATAATATTAAGAAAAAATTAAGTGATATTAACACTTGCATATTCAAATGCTATAGCTTGAGCAGATTTTGAAAATAATTGGAAATTATATAAAACTTTTAATTTATTAGAATGCTAATGTATGAATAAAGATGTTTAATAATGAAGTTATTAAATGCTATTAATAGCACATGAAAGAAAACCTTAATATAATGTATATAACTTCTAGAAATCCTGACACAAAATCTTTGGAATTATCTAGATTTTATACTTATAAAAAGACTTAAGTTATGAAAGTATACTTTATATTTAGAGGATAGTGACAGCATGAATATTTATTAATACTTTCACATTAAAATAATTAAATTATGCTTCCCAAGATCTGCTGTTATTGCTTTTCAAGGGCAAGTATTTAATTAACGATGTTTTTAAAAGTAAAAATCAAGTTTTCCCCCTTTGATAATATAAGAAAACAATAAGATGTGATAGGTCACCTGAATTCATGAGGCCTGGCAATATAGATGAATATCACTTACAAAGAACTTTAAAGTCCATTAGCTATTTTAAATTTTTGGTGTTACATAATTGTTCACCTTAATTTTTATTAATTGTGATATTATAAACACTAATTTATACAACAAAAAATAGCATAAGAAATTACTGTAATAAAAGAAAGACAACTTTTTATTCAAATATTATCCTGCTTTTTAGGTATTTCCAAAAATCTGAGGTTTCCTACAAATTATGGAGGAAATATGAGAATTGTTACAACAGGCAACCAGACAGCTCACACACACACACACACACACACACACACACACACACACACACACACACACCAATGCAAAATAATAAATGCATATATAGAGATATGCAGTTTATAAAATGCATAATATGAAATAATTTGTTCCTAATCATACTTTTAAAAATAACATAATATAGAAGCTGTTCTATTGTTCAAAAGATTTGAGTGTGTTAAGTCAATATTTGGGAGCATGATAATAATTTTTATAAAGTTGTTTACTACATTGCAAAGCTTTTTAAAAGATAAGAACCACTTAAATACCTATAATGACTCAAAAAATGTGTCATTTAAAATACTTTTATTTTTATATTTCCAGCTTCTAATATTCACTTTTCTGTTCAATAAAGTGACAGAAATAGTCATTTGAATTATGAAAACCACTTTTAGAAATTACCTATTTATGAATAAACCAAAAATATCTCTCTCTCTCTCTCTCTCTCTCTCTCTCTCTCTCTTTCTGTGTGTGTGTGTGTGTATGTGTGTGTGTGTGTATTTGTGTCTGTGTGTCTGTATGTCTGTGTGCATTTGACAAAAGCACAGACAGAGACTGAGGGAGATTGAGGCAATGCCTAGAAAAAAATATCATTCTTTTAAACACAGACACTTTTGCTTTCATAGCTTGCAGTGTTAAAAATCTAAGAGAAAACAGGGTCACATTATTTCTCTGGGGTAATGTTCAATGTTTAAAACATTTCAGGAACACAGAAACCTGCAGCTCATGTTTCTTGGAGTTAGGAACTTATCTAATATTAAGAAATTCTAATAAAGACAGTAAAAATTTACCACAGCTGTAACTGTCAATCAAACAAACAGAAAACCTCATTGTACATTTGAAGTGCATGTTGATTCAGAAGACAAAAATTTCCTTATGGAAAAGTTATTTTACACCCATTCATAGAGGCTGTCAGTGGATTGGGGGGGGCCTTCATTTGCTTGTTTCCTTACATGCTTATTGAGACAGGGATGCACACTACCAGAAAGGTTGCTCATGCACTTTTCCTTTGCTCACACATGTCTGATTGCTGGTCTTATAAAGTGGGTTAGCATAGACTTTCTGTTAACATTTCTTTTCATAAAAGCTATAAATCTAAGAAGCTATTGACATACTACCTGTGATTGTAAAAAAAAAAAGGAGAAATGTTTACTAGATCACTATTTTCTCTTTTAAACTAAATTTGTTGGAAGTATCACTCTATATGACTGGACAGGTCATCTGCTTTCCCTAAATAAAAGCCACTGGTATAAGAGAGAACTTTTAGCATATACTATTCTACAAAATCTTCTTAGAGATTTCATGTTAGGCAATCTTATAAAAACTTTGATTCCTCTTGTAGCATTCCAATATATCTGAGATGTATACAATATAATCTACAGGCTCAAACTGAACACTAGGCTATCACATGAAATTCGTAAATTTGAAGAACATGAATATAAACCTAAATAGTACTGAGTATTTTTGATTGCTTATTTTTATAATTTATAGATATTTACATCAGTGTAATGGTCAGTTACTGATTTATACGCACAAGCATTTTTGATGTTCATAGAATTTTCTGTTGCCTCTAGGATATCTTGAAAACATGTGTTGGAAAACAAGTGGTTGTTGTATTTTAGGGTAGAGCCTAAGACTTCTACCATGTACTGAAATTACTGAGGCACTTTGTGAGTTAAGCCCCACCTGTACCTGTCTAGGGCAAAGTTCACAAACATGCATTCCTTTACTATGCTGAAGCATGATTCTTTGAGATGCATGCAATATCATTAAGTCCCAAACTTCTGTCTTGTTCCTGTGTTGTTCCCTGGATACTAATTTATGGCCAGAAAAGGTGGCGCTAACATAGTATCAGCACAGAATTTTCACTAAGGGTTTGCTCATGACACCCCACACTCATCCAGTTTCTCTGTAAAAATGAGCTGCATGCCTTTCCCTACACCTTAGCTAGTTGAGCTAGTAGCAGATTTTATGTGAAGTATGCTTTGACTCTTGCCTTACATCCTGGAGCTGGAGAGAAGAGGGAGTGATTGGGAGGGGCAGGAAGGGGAAGGGAGTTTGAACAAGGGGATGCATGGATTAAAAAAATTAGACTTTATTCAAAAATAAAAAATTATAATAGCAAAAAAAAAGAAAGAAAGCACAAAAATTTAGCCAATGCAAATTTGTGTCATGGCTACTAAATTAAATGAAGCCCAAAATTATTTTATTTTGTGGTCTATTGAGAGGTATGTATTTCCAGCCTGACTAATGAATATTTCAGTGTGTGTCTGCGTGTATGCTATTACATTTGATCTTCTTAAAAGGTACAACAGCTTCAAGCACATACTTTTGCTGGAGATGTTAGGTAGTTATAGTATAGGAATTTATCCATCTGTTTTTGTCTACATAAAAAAAGAAAATCTCTTAAACCTCAAAGCAATGAAAACAGCATCACTTCTACTTAATGAAGGTTTAGTCAGAATTATCTGTGTGCTCTGTACTGAAGGGACACACCTATGCGTAGATGACATCTCAAACGTGGTATACCTGAAGTTCACTATTGACAGTAATTGATTTCTTTCTTTCAGCCAACTTCACAAAGATCAAAAGTGAAGTGGCACTTGCTTCCACACACAATCTCAGCAGCTGCAATTTTGTCATACAGAGTCCTGCTTTAGTTTCTATATTGGTTGCGTGTATATCTCCGAATTTAATTTTGAGATGCTGACTGTTATTTTTTTGAGTTAGGGAGACACCCAGTACCACACAAACAGAAAAGAAAATCTGTTCCTTTATCCTGAGCATATGCTTACTTTTCCCAATTGCTTATGGTAGTTTAATAGTATTTCATTCCAAATACTTAATCATTAATATGTAATATCTTATTTTTAACTCAGTTCAGCAATTACTTACTTTAACTTTGCACTTGAAAAAAAGTTATAGTGTTGATTCTTTTCATTAATTTTCAGTTTAGTTTTTATTGTTTTCAGCTAAGAAAAGAGATGAAATATTTTTATAACTAATTTGAAGGAAGTAACAGACAACCCTGAGATGTACAATATGGAAAATAGGCAATGAAAGTCATGATAATAATTTTGCTAATATCTTATCAAACTGGAAAGTTCCTGAAGAATATTACAGACAGAATAAGAGGGGACAGATATTTCCCTTCATTGGTCCAATTCAATTGGCTTTTATTTGAATCAAAGAGCTAAACTTTGAATCGCATTATTATTAATTGACTACATATATATACCTGTAGAACAAATATGAAAAGTAAATGTACAATTTTATATTGTAATATCTAAATTAGGACAAGACCATAGAGAAGTTTTTTTATATATAAATGAAACCTATTTTCCCCAGTTACAATGGTGAATTTATAAAATGTTATCAGTTTTCATGTGTTTATAGGTGTTAAAAATGAAGGTTAAAGATAATTTCAGGCAAAAAGTTAAGTCAAGTTACAGTTGGGTTTAGTGAATTTTTGTACTTGTGTGTGACTTATATTCCTCTATAATTCTTATTCTTTTTATTCCCAAGTTTGGAATACCAGAAAATTTATAGACACTATTTTTCTTTATACTGATCCCAATTTTTTCCCAAAATATATAGCTGCTCCTCCTATAAAAAATGATTTTTTATAATGGTTTGATTTCTAATCACCTTTTAGCAATATTAATGCAAAATTTCATATTCTCTCAAATATTTTCCAGTTAGAAAAATAAAACACTACATGACTTCTTTTAAGGAGGCTTCAGTTAATATTTCAAATCTATAGTTAATTTTTCTTATTATATAGGTGATGGAAGATACTTTTGATTCCACTAAAATTTGTTAAAGCAGGGACAATTTTACTATAATTTTTTTAAACAGAGCATGCTAGTTTAACATAAAGTGTATAAAATAGGTTATAGATTAGATGATACACAAACTGAAAATTTCTATGATTATTTTTATTATTATAAATTATATAAATATAAAATCTGTAGAGAAAATTTGCTATTTAAATAGTTCCAACAGTGCATAACCTGTGGTTAAGTCTTCAACATATTGCTAGATTTCTTGTTATTTTCAATAGCTTACTATGCTGTTTTAATTTGTACTGCTTATAGTTCATTTAATTAAACATAGGAAAAAGGCATATAAAAAGGAAATTACATAATTGTGATGTAAAGTATATGGTATAAGATATCCTGATTTTTTTCCCTAACTATAAGATATTTGCAAAAATGCTTTTATGTGTGCCTATATTTATGCATTCCTTATTTAGGGAGCTGCAGGCTATTGTAAAACTTATTATCATAATTTCCTCTTCTTTTTATTTTGCAATATCTTAAAAATACCCTTTGTTTTAAAAAATATTTGAATATGATTTAAATGCCTATATTTAATTATTTCAGATTTCATTTTGCAAAATTGATCTTTAAAAACAAGACACTTTGATCCTTGAGATTTTATTTAATCACCAAATGAGGCAACAATTACATGAAAAGTCAGACTGAGGCAAGCCACACAGGTGCTGCTTTCATTGCCCAAGTGGTCTCCAGGAAGCAGAGCATCTAGAGGTATATTTTCTTTTAACTTGACTTCATTTCTCCCTAATTAGTAGCGTGCAATGTACCATTATGATGCCTGCTTCACCCTCCTGGTTCTTGCACCGCCCCTTGGGGATTTCCCAGCTGTTTTGCTCTCCTGTTGTAATTGAAATCTTACTTGTTCCAGCCTGTAATTGATAGTGAACCCAACCATTTTATGTTTGTCATGCAACAGATGTTCAACAGCAACACTCAAATGCTGTTTATGGGGGAAAAGTGCCTTACTAGAGGGAAACTAGACCAAATCTGATCCTCCATCAAACCCATATTCACTTATAAATTCATCTCTTTTCTCCTTGTTTCAAAGTTTTGTTGTTTCACAGGCACAAATCATTAGATTCATGTGATAGTCATACTTCACATCTGTATAACATATAACCTTATGCAGTTAGGACTATGCAGCATGAAGTAGACTAGTCAAAAATAAAAGTGTTCTCTATTTATTTTGTCTAAGATACAATTTTTATTAAACAATTATCATGAGCTCATTGTTTATCTACCTATATATTTAATATCTATCTATATATTACCTTTAACTACATTGATACAAAAGATACATTAGCATAATAATAATTGTATTCTAAAGTCACAGACTTTCTTTCAAAAGAAATATTTGCAACATGTTATAAAAAAATTTGATTCCTTAATTTCAACATATACCCTGATAATGGATGATTTAGATAGATGTTATATATATATAAATATATATATATATATGCATATATATTGATAGAAAAATAGACGGTAGTTAGATAGATAGGCTAATGGTTGATAGCTTACTAGATGATATGTTAGATAGATTAGATGAGATGATAGATGATAGATAGATAGATAGATGATAGCTATTTTGAATTTCTCTCTTTATAAATAACTCTCTCATGGAATCAGACAAATGCACAAGCTTTCGTAAAGATAGTATTAAATGTAGCATTGTTTGCTGTTGTAGTTTGTCAGGTCCACAGTGGGTAGACAAGTATAAAAAGAGAATATGCCTAGACTAAGCAGGAAAAAAACTTGAGAAAATAACTGCATTATAGATTAATCATCACTTTTTGCAGGAACAATGAGTTCATTTCAGTGTTTGTAACATTAAGACTTTTAATAAGCGCACTCCAGAAATTTAAAGATAAAAAACTATAGCCGGGTTGGTGTGAGTCTGAATATATAAGCTGAATACAATTGTGCTTGCCTGCTAACCAAGTAGCCACGAGGAAAAATTAGTGACTCACAACTGTGTGTACCTGCATGTGCACATACTTTCATAACCAACTTGGGGTGCATGATAGGAAGGCTCTAAACCATACTCAGGAAAGTAGCATAATTCATTGAGATTGTTGTTCCCAGAGTTCTTTTCAGTTTCATTAAAAAAAATCTCAGAGAATAAGTACTAAAATATAAGGAGACAAAAATTACTTAATGGAGTTGCAAGTGAAGTTATAAAGGCCAGATAGGTAACAGAAGCCTAGGTCTGAGTGACTGGTTGCAGAAAAAAATAATTTTTAAAAAATGGATGAAGTATTATATTGTATAGATATGAGAAAGCAGAAATATTGGTAGAAAATGAGGTAGATTCTACTAAAACATCTAGGTATTAAATCAGTATATAGATGCAAATAATAGAAGACCCAAAGGGCCTAGGAGTAGTTACTGTATGTTGGACATTGTAGAAGCCTGCTGGCTCCAGTAGTCCTTGAGCTCTGTGAAATATGAAGGGCTAGACATAGAGAGGTATTCAGGTATCTCCAGCTGGTCTGTGTTCTGTTCTGTTTTCATTCCTCTTCTTTCTTCTACTCCTGCTCCTCCTCCACTATTTCACTAGAACCATCACCACCACCAAAACCACCACCCCTACCATAACCACCACCACCATCACAACCACTACCATCGCCACCACCTCCAAAACTACCACCACTACAATAAACACCACCCCTACCATAACCACCACCACCACCACCATAAACACCACCCCTACCATAACCACCACCACCACCAAAACCACCACCCCTACCATAACCACCACCACCATCACAACCACTACCACAACCACTACCATCGCCACCACCTCCAAAACTACCACCACTACCATAAACACCATCAGTACCACCATCTCAAACACCACCAGCAGTACTACCACCGAGACCACCAACACCACCACTGTAAACACCACCACTAACAACAACAATAACAGCACCATTACCACCACCAATATTAATCTTCTGTCTGTTTTTATTGTTTTAAAACTGAATTTTACTCTTCAGTTCAGGCTGGTCTCAAATTATGAATGATCTTTCTACTTCAGCCCCCTTAGTGCTAGGATTACCATCATGCCCTTCTAGAAACAATTTTAACATTAATAAAATAGTGATAGTGAAGGAGGAAAATGAAATCATATTTGGACAATATAGTAAAAGAAATATCAGCCATAATACACTGGGTAATTTGTTCATATATTTAGATGAAGTAAATACTTAGAAATATGAATTTAGAATCCAAGAAAAATGGAATTCTATTTGAGCATAAACAATAAAAAGTGACTGTTGTTTATTAGTAAATTATACAAAATTTATTTATATTTTATAGTTCTCTATAAGACAGATCTTGAAGTTAGATATTCTAAGAATTTTATAATATAATAATATATTTATTTTAAATAATATTTTACAAGGTATATTTTGAAAATAATTGAGATTTCATCAGACTTTCCACTTTAGGAAAGTACTTATTGCATAATTACTTGAGAAAGTTTGCCTGTTCTAATTCCAAATGTATTTGTAGTGCTTTTGTGTTCTGAATTATTTAAGTAAGTGACATTATTTTTAAAGGAATCATTTCTCCCTTTGGAATAAAAGTCTGTTTCTGCAGATTGGTGTATCATGCATTATAAAAAGAACAGAAAAAAAATGGGCTTCTCTAAATAATTCTATTACATTATATTTTTTCTTTAAGTAAAAAAAGGAGCATAAACATGACATTTATATTTAGCTATGTTTGTAATAATACATGCCTATGAACACACATTTTATTTCAATTGTTGTATTAAAATGCAAACATTCATATGAGTTTTTATGTAGTGCAGTTTTTCATACTAGCATGAAGAATTGTGTTAATATTGGTTTAATTTTAATGAGGCAGGAACAAAAAATTGTAATATACATCAAGCACATTTTAACTATTAATATCAAAATAAGTTTCCGTTGGTGAAAACAGAGCATAATTTAGCATTTTTCTTTTATGTTTATTTTGTGTTTTGGTGAATTGAGGTGTGGTAAGTGTATAGGTGAGTGTGCCTATACAAAGGCCACAAGAGGAGTTTGGATGTCTTGCTCTGTCACTTTCTACCTTGTTTCCTTGAAGCAGGCTCTTTCTTCTTTTTAAATTTATTTATTTATTTTTTATTATTATGAATAAAGTCACATTTTTTATCAATGTATCCCCTTGTTCCGACTTCCTTCCCCTTCATTCCCCTCCCAGTCACTCTCTCTTCTCCACATCTCTTTATCTCCTCCCCAGCAAGGGCAGGAGGTCCCAGGGTCCCAATATGGCTTAGTTCAGCATCCACTCCAGGCAAATCTACTTTCCTCATCCCAACATCAAGACTGGGTCAGGTGTTGCTCTGGAGGGAATGGGGTCCAAGGAGCCAGTCCAAGGTGTTTCAGATCTCAAGCTGTTCAGTGGTTGTGGTTTGCAGCTTGGCCTTAAACTTGAGCTATCTGGCTTGCAGCAAGTCCAGGTAATCCTATAGTATATGTCTCATAGGGGTTTGTGGATTCAAGTGAGCTCAGTCACTCTTATCACTGACTGGGAATGAAGTGCTCATACTCATTATGTTGCCCTCCCCCTGCTGTTCTGCATGTTCTTTCAAAACCACATAGACATATATAAAGTACTCTTCCCACAGAAAATTGAAAACTTATCTTTAGGTATATATGTAGAAAACTTCAGGTTTTAAAAATAAAGATTAAGATTAAATAAAATAAAATTATTTCAGGTCATGTAAAGTTTGACTTGAATGGCTGTTGTTATTATACCAATGTACATTTTTTAAATGACTGAAATGTACGCAGAAAAGACATTCAGGGGCATGAGTTTTCAGTTAATGTCTAGTGAGTTTCCAAGTTTGTGAAAGGCTAAAAGAGAAAGAAAAGATAACATGAAATAAAATAAAGTAGGTTTTATACATGAATACATAGTTAGAAACCTAGAGATTAATGAGGTTTATAAGCTTTAAAAAAATGGCGAAGTGGATTAATTTTCCTTAAAATGTTTCCCCTCCCATCCATCCTTCCTCTCCCTTCTTCTGACTGATGTTTGGATCCTTTTTTTTTTTCCTTCCATCATTTCCAATTTTCACTTCTCAAGAATTCTTGTATTCGTGGCTCTATCTTCTTGTTGTACTTGTCTGTTTCTCAGGGGTTACACTCTCAGAAAAAATCTGGGCTCCCATCTCCAATTAGCTGAGACTGTCAATAGCTCTGGTGCGAGAGGTGAAATTTCAAACCCACCATGCCTTCCGTGCTGAAATTTGATCTTGCTTGGTCTTGCACAAGACTTGTTTATGTTGTAACAACCACTCTATGTTCATATGCTCAGATTCCGTGTTGTATACAGGACACTGCCTCTGGCCCTTAAAGATTTTCTGAAACCTTTTCTACAATGGACTCTGAGTTTCAGCAGAAGGGATGTGTTATACATGTGTACCTGGCACCACAGCACTTGTGTGAAAATTGGAGGACAACATGTGGGAGTCACTTTTAACCTTCCATTTTCTTTTCTGGAGATTGATTTAAAGTGTTAAGTATGGAGACAATTGCCTTTACTCACTCAGACATCTTTGTGCTAAGTATTCAGCATTCTGTTATTATCTGTGCCTAGGCCAACTGAAGGTGTCTATGTTAATCAACATTTACTACTATCAACATTTACTACTAATAGAAGCGTCTCTGATGATGGTTAAGACATGTATCATCTGTGGGTAGGACCTTAAAACCAACCAGAAAGAGCTGGATTACTCTCAGGTCATGAATGTCTCTATTGTACTAGTGGTCATGTCATCTACACCAGTCATTATTGTAACTATCAGAGTTCATAACTAAGGAGTATTGATGATTGTTTCATCCTTTGGTATTATGCATGCATAGCACCTTCTGACATTATGAAAATTAGCCAGTAAGGATGAAGTGTCCGGATCAATATCAGTTAGGTTTCTCCATGTTCTGGAACTCATGTATGTGATATTTTCAGCAATAGGGTCTGCCATCAATTTCTGGGGATTAATCAAGATCACTAGTAAGAACATGTAATATTTGAGGGCTTTAGAAATACTCTGTCCCAAAACGCCAGAAGTATTTCATTCTTGAAACAGAGGTTTTGTGTGTTGGCTTTTGGTACATAGTAGGAACATTGTCCTATAATAAAAATAATTGCAATTTAAATCTTTTCATATTTTAGTTATATCTTAGGTATTTTATACAGCAATGGGGTTCCATATGACTTTAAAATGTTTCTGGTGTTATTAATTCCTCCTAGTGTTCATTCTCTCTCCCCTGCCCCCCCCTTTCCATCACAATACAAGCATTCCTGTTCAGTAATTCCTGTTTAAACTATTCCAGGCTTACATGCTAGCTGAGTATTTGCTTATTGAGAAAAAATGAAAAAGAAATTTAAACTAGAGAAATCATTATAGAATTTTGGAAAATAAGATAAAAAACATAAAGACAGAAATTGTCGGGCCGAGAAAATTGTTCACTGAATAAAATATCATCCATAGAAGCATGAGGACCACAACTGTATAATGCCTGGCATAGTGCTGCACACTTCTGCAATCCTAGGGTTATTATTGAAAACTGCAGGTATAGACAGAAGAAATCCTGCGAGTTTTCAGACCAGCAACCTGCTATCTGCAGCTGTAAATAATAGAGAGATCTTGTCTCAGATAAAGTAAAAGGCAAAGCCATATACTTGGGGTTGTTTTTTGACCTCCGTTTACATGTCTGCACTTACCCAGGAGAATGTACACACATACTACATATGCATAGACATACACAAACATAAACATGTACATTATTTACAGAGAGAGAGAGAGAGAGAGACAGAGAAACAGAGATAGACAGAGAGAGAGAGAGAGACAGAGAGAGAGATACAAAGGGGGACAGAGATAGAAAGGGTCTAAAACATACTCAAAATATGAGTTTTATAATAGATATGTGTCTTCCATAGCTTTTGCATAGTTCAACATCTAACAATATTAAACTTTAGTGCAAATGCTATGAAAATTCTCATTGTTGCCATTAGACAGTCCCTATGATCTGGAGAGGACAGTGGGTGAGGAAGATAAGTGACAGGGTCTTATGCTATGCTGGGTCTTTTGTATAAAGGTTTCCTACAAGAATAATTTAAAACTCCATTTTGCTGAATAAGGGGGCCTTTTAAAATCACATAAACAGCAGGAGTTAAACAATGGGACATAAAACAAAACAAAAAGCATGAATGTTGAAGAGGGATCTGTCCTGTGGATGGGCTTTTGAGAAGGCCGATAGGGAGATAAGAGGAGCTGGTTGTGAGAGCAATTGAATGCATTGTGCACCTGGATGAAAATGTCAAGGAACAAATACACATGATTTTTAAAAAGTAAACTATCAAGTTTCAGCCAAAGACAAATTCAAGAGGAATTCTTTCACTTGTAGTTCAGGCCTAGCAAATGGGAAACCAGAGTCATGGCATTTTTAAGGATAGGGTCAATTGTAATAATTAAAGTCCACTTAAGCCAAAAACCCTTTGAAACACTATAAAAGAAAAGGTAATAGATTAGTGTTACCAATCTCAAACAGCTCAGATTGCTTGTTTTGTTGTTGTTTAGATTTTGTTTTGTTTTTCTTGTACAATAGTTAAATAAGCAAAAATTATGATGCCCTACATTGTTATAATGTAAATAGAATGTACAAACCATTTGGACTGTCAACTGTGTGGTCCATATAGGACATCGTATAGGAACGAAATCTTTCAATGGGATTACTTAAAGGTTAAAAGTTAATATACAGATAGGACTTGATATCAAGAAGACACTACAAAATAAAAAAAAAAATCTTAAATGTGTTTGTGTTTTGGGAGTAGGCATAGACATATAAATCAAATATGATAAGATATAGTAACAAACATGATACATAGTAAGAATTGCAGAGCAGCAAATAAATTATAATACTCAAAATCATCCCCAAGTCACTGGAAGACATGGTCTCCTGTGAAATTTTCATTTTCCATTATGAGTCTAGAATAAAAGAGTAAGGTTGTAAGAGGAGCAGTTTTTCATTTCACCTCCACGGACAATATCAAATTCAAACAAACACACAGTTCTTTTGACTTCTTTTTCTCATGTTACTAAATGCTTTCCCACTTTTATTCCTATCTAGCCTGTGCACAGCTGATGTTTTCTTTCTGATGTTTCAATTCATTTAGCATTGCTTTCATGCTTAAATTTCAGTATTTCTCACACCTGGCAAAGGAATGCTATGTCTTTTATATTTTAGATTAATATGCTTTTGATTTTGAACATTTATCACCTTCATGCCTAAGGTTACATTTAATCATTTTTTCCTCCTTGCATTATTTTGTTTTTTTATGATGTGAGTATTATTTGTCCTTTAAAAATCTTTAATAAATATGTACTAAATGGATCAGTTTGTCAAAACAAGAACAGTCCCTTTCTTTAATTTTATAATATGACTATCTTCTAATATTTTCAGTGCAACATAAATAAACTGCACTGATTGTAAATGTGTTGACACAAATTTATAGGAACCTCTGTGTAAAAATAAAGTTATGGGGAGGGCTATATTGTTAGAAAAAGAACATGTTTTGTGGCAAGAGAAGAAACTCCAAAGAAAGGTTAAGTCAGCATATAACACAGATTCAGTGGCAAAAATAAAATAGATCTGTAGATCATCCATCACCTCTGTGTTGTGACCTCTGCAGAATCGACTAGCAAACTCTGTGTTATTGAATCACAACGACAGTGCCAAATACAAATGTCGTGACTTTACTGTGTACTCTGGGTCTTGCCATATCACCAGCCCCATTTTATTTTCCCTTCCCAGGGACACTTTGGAAGATTTAGAGGCTTTCAGCCTAATCTGACTGGCTCCACACAAACAGCTGGAGCTTTGCCAAGAGCCCAGCCTGATTATGTCAACAAGGTTGCCTCATCCACAGGGGAGCTCCAGCCGGGTATGTGGAGTTCTGGGAACCGCCATGAATTAGCTTTATATGCTCCAAGAGGCGATTTCTTACAAAAACAGATTTCAGAAGCTGCCAGAGGAAATTGTTTCCCATTGGAAATAAGCGTCTCTGACACTCGTCTTCTGTAACGGTGTCAGTTAGATCTCAGGATACACTATGGCTGGCCCTTGTGTTCCAAGTCCCCATAGAGACAAGCTAAGGAAGCTTGCACTCTCTCTCTAATACTTCGGGATTAAATATCACGATTTAAGTGATCATTTCTAAGTTTAAATGTTAGTAACTAATCATGTAGTTTTGACCTCAACTTACAGAAGGTTACGGCCATAATTTAAAAGGGTATTCTATTAAATATAGCACCTGAGTTAAGGAGAGAAGCACAAGGCTCTCTGCAGCTCATTAGCCTTTTGCTAAAGTGTTAAATGGAACAGTAGGAAGCCTCACTTACAGATGTATTTAAATTTTAGTGGTATTTAAATAAGGGTGATACATTTTGACTATCTTTAGCATATATTTCTTCTTACAATATATCTCAGTTCAAGACTAACCAGAGGTTAATTCTCCAATGTACAATGAATTGACACCTTATGAGAACCCTTGAGCCACGGAGTACATAGTGCTTTCCTATTTGCAATAAAGGATTTGAGACTATAACAGTGTTCTTATGGACTTCATCAAAAATTAGATATCTTTACAAATTGTAAAATTTAGGTAGATTTTTACATTATACTTGCATTGACAGAATTACCACCAATCATGAAAATTCTACTTAACTTGTCAAATTGTGAGAAACATCAAAGTATAGAATCTGAATCAAATCCCTCTCTTCATATACAGACGTCAGGAAATCCTGCCAAAGGAGGAGATATGGGTGTAAGAGCAAGAGTGGATTGATGACAATAGGGAAACAAGGCTATCTGAATCATCTAACCAAGGTCTGAATTCAGACAGACTGAAGCAGCAAGTACGGGGCCCAGATAGGGCTGTACCAAGATCTCTGCACGTATATTATACCTATCAGTTTAGTATTTTTATGATATTTCTGAATGTGAGGACATGCCAGACTCTGAATCTTGTGCCTGCTCTTGGAACCTTTTCTTGTTGGGCTGCTATGTCCAACTTTTAATATGATAAACTTTTAGATTATTTTATTATATTTTATTTTGTCATATTTGATTGTTATCTCTTAGAAGCCTACTCTTTTCTAATGAGAGACAGAAAAAAATGGATCCAGAGGAGAGGAGAGGTAGTGAGAAACCGGGAGGAGTAGAGGGAAGGGAAATTATAATCAAGATATATTATATGAGAAAAGAATATATTTTCAATAAAAGGAAAAATGAAAAAAATCTGAAAAACAGATTTTGTTATTTCAAAGAATGTATTTATAAAGTTTTTAATTTATTCATAAAATAAAGTCTTTCTATCCATGTATCCCCTTGTTCTCCTTCCCTTCGCCTTCCCAGTCACTCTTCAGCCTCCCTCCTCTCCATCCCCCATGCCCTCCCCAAAAGGGGCAAGAAGTCCCAAGGTAGATCAGCTCAGCATCCACTCCAGGCATGTCCAATTTCTTTATCCTAATATTAAGACTGGGTTAGTTGTTCCTCTGGACAGAATGGCCTCTGAAGTGCCAGTCCATGCACAGAAACACAGTCTGATCCCCCCCACACACTGAGGCTCCTCATACCGCCCATGCCAAAGACAGACAGTTGCCTATCTTTGCAGGGCCTAGTTGCTTTTCCTGATGGTTCTCAGATGGTTGTTCTTGATTCATTGAGCTCCTCAGAGCTGCAGCCAGCCATCACTGTGGGAATTTTCCTTATAATCCTATCCCCTTGCTCATATAGGCTCTCAACCCCTATTCTCAGCTGGACCAGGTCTTATTATATACAATAATGAATATAGGTAGGAATTTATCAGGTTTGAACTTCATATTGTATAAAAGTTTCTGTTTGTCAGCAGGTTGATTAAGTACATTTTCCTTGACAGCTTTTCAATCAGCACATGTTATGGACAAATCATTTTTCTGATGTATATTATGTATGCATTGGAGCTGGGCTCCCCATGAACTGTTGATCTCCATACTATTTCCAGTTTGTTTTTTCTATAATGGTCCCTACTGTCTGTAAAGGGAAACTTCTTGAATGAGGGATGGTAGTTACATGTATATATGTGTATAAATATAAGATTTAAAATGCATTAAAGGATAAAAAAATCATACATTTTAACTTTTATATTATATGTATTTGGCAAAATTTATAATGCATAAGGAGTTTGTCTAAAGGGCAGTGTTACAAAATATAACCATTTATGTTCAATATATAATCATAGTTCAAATAACAAGGTATATTTCCTAGAGTGATGATCCAGTGTATGAGACACTTGCCTTCAAGTAAAAGAATCCAGATGTTGTAACAGACATCTGTAATCCCTCATTCATGAAGCTGGCAGAGGCATTTCAGGGAGCCATGTTCACTTTCTCAACTCCGGGGAGCTTCTGGGTTCATGCTGCTGTTCAGTACCATCCTACCCACAGCTCATAAGTCCCATTTCAGTGTTTGGTAGCAAGGTTTTTTAAAAGACCCATGCCTCTGCTTACCACTAAAAATTAAAGCCTAGTCTTCCACCTCCCCCCCAAAAAAAGCAGATTTGACTCCATTTTTTGGTTTTATAATTCTAATCCTTTTTAAAAGCCATTTTAGTGTTTAGGTGGAAGTTTTTTCCCTTGTTTGGGTGCCACATGTAGCATGAACCCTAATTAGTTTTAATAATAAAAACCTGGAGCTAGATATCCTGGTAAATGCTGAACAATCAGCGAGACAAAGGAGCAAACCACAGCCACCACCTCTTACCTTATATTCTTCTCTTGGCTCACTTCCTGTTTTCCCCTCCCTAGTGCTGAAATTAAGGGAGTGTTCCTCCCAAGTACTACAATCAAAAGAATGAGATCCCAAGTGCTGGGATTAAAAGTGTGAACCTCCACCAACTGACTTTATTCCTCTTTTAGGCTGGACCAAACTCCTGCAGCCCAGGGTAGCCTTGAACTCCTGATCTTCCTGCTTCCTCCTCTTAAGCACTGGGATTAAAGTGTGTGCCACCACTGCCTGGCCTCTATGGTGTAACTATTGTCTAGCCCCACCCTCTGATCTTCTGGCAATATTTAACTGTTACAGCATAACAAAATGTTTCCACATATCTTCACATAGGAATTTGCATTCTTATCCACATACAAATAATTACACCATCTTTACATTTACCACAATTTTCCAGATATAAGTATACATGAAAATGTTTATGATTATCATATTAATTTCTAAAATGTACTAGCCATTGTAATTTAAAATCTAAGTTTAGAAAATGTGAGATTAGAAAATTATAATATTTAATTTCTTCTACATAGTTTAGAATTTCATTGCCTCCAAGAACATAATATTTTTCAATCAATTATTAATTAATTTTTAATGCATGAAACTTGACTGCATATACATTTTATGCCACAGCTTGTCACTACTATAGTTCTAGTTTCTTGAATATAATAATACAAATATTTACTTAGAAGATTTACAGAATATTTTTGCGTCTTTAGTTGCATTTGCTCCTCAGCCACTTTTGCTCTCTTTCTGTATTGTGATTATTTCACATAGATATTTTTAAAGTAATTGTACAGTTACTGTAATTCTTTAATTCTGAAAATTGCATTGAATCTCTATGCTTTGATCTGAACTGAGTGTACACACAGAGCTGTGTATAAAGATGTGAAGATGTTTAAAGGTTTTTCAAAATACCATGTGTCCTAAGCTATAAAGAGGCTTATAAGGATTCACGTTACTATTTTTATTTTTTTTCTCGGTAAAGTTTCATTATACCACTCACCTGCCAAGGATCCATTTTCTCAGTCTTGTCCCAGACGGTGAGGGTCATATTTTTATACTGTAGAAGTCAAACTTAAATTTCATAATTTTAATCCTAGTGACTCACATTTTAAATTCAAGATTGAAAGACAGTAACATGACAATTGATGTGGACATATGTTAATAAACAGGCTTATTGCTTAGCTTCAGCTTCAATTTGATGCCTCAGATGGAATTCCATTTATGAAAATCAGAGGTTAACTGGAGATTAGGCTGTGGAGCTGTTCAAATGTCCTGAGCTTTGTCATAACGCCACTGTGACAACCCCACTTTATTGCGATGTCTGTTCTATCATCCTGTCTCACTGATCATTTCCTCATGCCAGCTAACAGACAAAAGCAGGAAAAAGAAATTTAGATGCTTTTCACAACCTACTATTATTTTCAGATTTACTTGTAAAAAATCATTATATCAAATACATGAAAAAAAAATAAATGTGTGTCGAGAGCACAAAGATCTTCATTTTGAGGAAAGACTTAGGTCCAAAATCCACAACTCAGGCTTCATGTCGTTTCAAGAATATTTTTAGTTTGACAAAGAAAGAGGTCATAACTGAAATTTTTATGCTACATGCTTTATATGATCCAGTAGTCATAACACGACACATTTTGTTCAACAACCTCCTGTCTTAAATGTCTTCAAAAGAAAAACAAACAAATGAACAAAAGCACTGCTTCTCCTAAATTATGCACTATTATATAGTGTGTTGATCTGCTGTAAGTCCCAAGTTTGTCCAATTCACCTTCTTCTTTAACTTTTTTTAATTTAATGTAAGGAACCATGACTTAAAACATAGCTCTGTGTATTGACCTATTATTAGAAGCCTTCCATTGTTAATAGTTGCTGCTGTTCCAGTTCCAACTTCATTTGTTTTCTATATGGATTTTTCATTGGAACATGGGAAATAGAAACAAAATATATAGAAATTATAAATTTAAAAATTGAAATTTAATAAATCTTAATAGTCCCTATCTCAAATATGTCAAAAGTATCTTTTATCAACAATCTCCAGTTCACAAGGGATTTTCACTCCAATATTTAATTAATATGTCCAGTTGAAACAAGTAACCCCAATTATTTAACTATTAAATACATCTGAGTTGATTTACATATTTCTTAGAAATGAGTGCATTGCTACAGCTGAAGTGTATAATATGTTTAAGATTCATAGAAACAGTTCAGCCATTTTTTGAATGGACATAGATAATTAGGGTACCAGATATAATTTAAGTGTCCACTCAGTCCTAACTCAATACTTAGTAGCTTCAACTTTTTCTCATAGTATAAGAGTTTAAGGGCATTCAATGTGATAATGACTTATGAATGTTTATATGTTATGATTGCAGTTTTTATTCATGTACCATATACTTACATATTGACATATATTTAATATTTAGTTTCAGGATCTCTTAAAATTTCTAATAACACCCCTTGTATAGTCTTCTTACATTTAGAATATTCAAGAATAAAATTAGGTTAATGATTATTAAAAAATATGTTCACTTGCCACAGAGGGTATAGTTCTAGCCTATTCATGTCAAATAAAACTATGAGAAACAAGATGCTCTTAGATACTAATTTACTAAATAAGGCTTTATCTCCTGCATGGGGAGATTACCACCTATGTTATTACATACATGTTTAGTACATACTGTTTTCCACTGAAAAACAAGTCTCTGTTGCACCTTTCACCCTTAAGTTCGAAGCACTTGTTTTGACTTTGCCTATGTAAAGTTTTATTTGTGTTTCTAAAATAGCTACAAGGTGGCAAATGCAAATTTTTTATCCTTGATTTTCTTTCCTCTCAAAAGCTCAAAAATATAAATAATAAAGGGCTGAAACAATTTTCCTTTCTTTTATGTAATTTTGTGTATTGCCTTTGGATTGAATACAAATGCTTTATTTTCAAACATAAAATTTAGATTTCCCCTTTTTTATTTATATATTATACATATACATATATATATTTATTATTTGATGATTTTACATCATGCACTCCATCAAACTGTGTTATCAGTCCTCTCAGATTCATACCCACACTTATGATTCCCCCATTTACAACAATGCCCATTCATGCTGTTCATTTACTTACTGGAGCATAATTAAACTCCCTGTGGCCAGACCTTTAAAGAAAACGAGATCATCCTTACCCACACTCCTGCCACTAGCCATCAATGCAGAAGTGAGGCACTGTGCCATTTAGCTCTGTTCTAGCCTCATCCATTTACCTTCAAATTTTATGATATCATTTTTTCTTACTACTGAGTAGTATTCCATTGTGTAGATGTACCACACCTTGTTAATCCATTCCTCAGTTGAGGGGCATCTAGGTTGTTTCCAGGTTCTTACTATTACAAATAATGCTGCTATGAACATAGTTGACACACTTGTGATTTTTAAATAAATTGCAGGAGTTATAAAACAAATTAATATTTTCACTGTTTCACCATTGGTTATTTTTGTTTTATTTAAATATTATTTTAAGTAAAATTTCAAAAAGAAAATTTATTATTTTCAGTATACATATTTTGGTTTTATCCAAAGAAACAGTCATATAACCACCACTAATACTTATAAAGAGTATCTATCATCCCTAACACTTTGTTCCTTTCTTTTATATTTAAATCTCCCAGCCTTAGAAAGCCTATAATGACCAATCACGTTGATGTTTCCAAGTGTGTGTATTTTCTACATAGCACAGAAATAGTGCTATGACATGTACCCTTTCAGTTTTAGGTTTTCTTTTACTTCTCATAATGTTGATAACAGCTTCTTTATATAACTGCATACAAAACCTGAGATAAACATCTGTATGAATGTGGCTGTTAATGGCTCACTTTTATGCTGTGTATAAATATTTAACATGTATGTGTATATATATGTACACACACATATATATATATATACATTCAAAGCTTTATTTCCAATTCTCAAATCATTGTTCCTAACACTAATGCAAGTGCTACCTGAATAGTCAAGAACAATCATTGTAGATCTCCATGGTATGTTAAATATAATATTCAATTTTCTTCTTAAAATGTTGTTGTTATTGTTTATCTTCAACCTGACTCCCTACACTCTTCATCACTTTTTCTTAATATAACATATTAATTTTTCTAAGACATGTCAGTGATTTATGGGCATTTAAATTACTTTAGCTTTGTTCTACTCTTCTGAATCACTATGTACTAGCTGATAGGTCTTTAAAAACCATGCTTTTCTTGGATGATTTATGATATGCAATATTGTTTATAGATGCTCATGGTTTTACTGTTAAAGTCAATTGAGTAAGCATAATTAAGATTTATATGTGTGTGTGTGATTGTGTGTGTGTGTTCGCTTACTGCTTGTGTGTTTTTAAAAATTTGAAGTAATTGTAAGGTAGGGTTCTATTGTGAGAAACATAGTTGTCATTGGTAGCTTATTGACATTTCCTTCAGTTCATACTATGTTGTGTCATTTTTCTGATGTAGGTGCATCTGTAAATTTGTATATTGTTTTGCTTTAAGGATAAAATATTATTGGCAATACCACTTCTGGGTGTATACCCTAAAGAGGTACATTCACACTCCAAAGGTATTAGCTCAACTATGTTCATAGCAGCATTATTTGTAATAGCAAGAACCTGGAAACAACCTAGATGTCCCTCAACTGAAGAATGGATTAACAAACTGTGGTACATCTACACAATGGAATACTACTCAGCAGTAAGAAAAAATGATA